>JAJOOR010000764.1:0-188252 GCA_036250505.1 Solanum acaule
TGCATTATTTTTTATGTCCACGTGGGCAAATATATATGTTTAAAATATGGTATTAAATAGTCTAGGGAGGTAATAGGTCCTCATGAAAGTTTAGTATCGCAACAACAAATTCGACCAAAGTTGGGATATTTTTTAGACCCTTATCCCTAATTTATAAATAAAAAAGTTCTCTTTCTTATTTTATTATATTTAAAAAAATTATTTGATAATTATTTTCCAGGGGATGACTTCTTTCATGTCACAAAGTGGAATTAATCAGCTAAACAACTTCATATTTGTGCTAGCAGTCATGCAGATTGTGTACAGTGTTGTCACAATGGCTTTAGGAAGAGCCAAGGTACACTATTTCCAAATAATACTCCCTCGTCTCACTTTATGTGAAAATATTATTATTTAGAGAATCGAATGTATAGCTCTTTTTATTATTATAATTTTTTTCAAACTTAAAAACCAAATCATTAGCTATGTTCAGTTATACTATTTTTGTATAATTTTTAAATATATAAGTTTTATTTATTTTTTTAAATTCAAAGGATATATGCTCATTATACATATTAAAATTAAGTGTGTTAACTCTTATACATTGAATTTTTTAGCATATATTGGGATATAAAATATTTGTTCTTTTTAGTTATTGCGCTTCACAATTAATTGAAAAACCAATATCTAAGAATTAAATGTTTTAGTTATTGCACTTTGCAATTTTCACTTTTTATTTTGGAAACATACTTTCCTTCGTAATCATAGGGGAGACAAGAAAAGAAGAAGAAGAGATTTGATGGTTATAAAGTAGATTTAGATCTAACCAACAAGACATTGTAGTCTTGAACATTTAATCAAATTCTTCATAAGTTGATATTTGCATCAATCTTATATATTTTTTCCTTAACTTTTGATTGATCATGCTAAAATATATTTATTTATTTTACTTTATTTTTAAAACTGTTTAAAAAATAAATAGATTTATTTTAGCATGATCAATCTAAAGTTTATTGGTCTCCGTATCAATTTATTTATTTTACTTTATATTTAAGATAGTAAATTAAAAAATATTTTGATATGTTTTATGTATCTTTATCTAGTTTAAAATTATAAGATACAAAATATTATTTATTTTATCAAACTTCATGTCAAATTAAAATTAGACAAATAAACTAAGACGTAGAAAGTAATTACTACTAACAATTATTAATATTTACTTAAACTTCTATTTATCATTTACATTCTTTTGATTAATCAACAGATGAAACGATGGAAAAAGTGGGAGGACGAGACGAAGACCATAGAATATATGGCAGCCAATGGTATGAATCTTCTACTTGTACTTATAATAAGAGAGATTGAAAATTTTGAAAAAAGTTTAAATTTTTCGACAAGTAATATATTTGGTTGGTTAGTCAAAATATTTATAAATTGAAAATCTTGCTAGATATAGAATAAAGATACTTCTTTTGAAATAAACCAAGTAGAAAAGTAGGAGATTTAATTAAATGAGATGGAGGGTGTGTTTGGTAGGAAGGAAAATGGTTTTCATGAAAAATATTTTCCGAGAAAATAAGTGGACTTCTGACCTATTTTCTCATATTTTGTTGGTGAACATAAAATATTTTTTAGTGTTTGGCTTGTGAATGAAAAATATTTTAAAGAAAATATCTTTTGTTTTTTATTAGAGAGTAGAAAATATTTTTTTGACCCGAATACCAACCTCAATAATCGTTCTAGGACATAACCCCGACAAGAGAACTAGGACACAACCCCAACGACAGATCTGAAATCTGACCCTGAGATCTGACCCAAGACTTGACCCTAACTTTTGATCCAAGACCGACATTCGAATTGAAACCAAATATTCGATCTAGGACCTGACCTCGACATCCAAACTTGAACAAGATCCATCAATCCAGGTCTTGACTTCGACACTCGAATCAAGATCCGACTTCCAAATCACGATCCGAGCTTGACAACCAACAATCGATGCGAGACTCAAGATTTGACTTTCAAATTGAAATTTCGACCCTAACTTTTGAACCAGGATCTAACCACACCCGATTCGGGACTTAACTTTCAAATGAGTTTTTTTTTTTATCTTTAAAAAAACAAAATTTTAAATTTCTTTGTGCATGGGAGGGGGAGGGGGGGGGGGGTAAGGGGCTCAGGGTTGGGGGTAGGGTGGGTAAAAAAGGAATTTGAAATTATTGTTTTTTAGAAAAAAAAACTTAAATTATTTTTGGGGTGCGAGGTGGGGGCTGTCACGATGCAAGCAATTTAACGAAAACTAAGCATTTAAAGGTACGTAAGCAAGTTTAAATGGTTAAATAAAATATGGAGTTCCCAAAACTCCGAAGGTCTAACAAAACAACTATTGCGGAAATTCAACCCTTGGAACTGAAAGTCATTGTACCAAAACTCTGTTTAACAAACAAGTCTAAGGAAAAAGGGGGTGCAACCCCGAAAACTAAACATAATAACCTAGATAGATAGTCTAAGTCCGAAAAGAATGGACTAAACAAAAGAAGGATCCATGGCAACCTGAAAGAAATGGCTCACCCTTGAATCCAATCTCGCTCAATAATCTCCTAACTGAGGTCTGTCAGTAGCCGCCTGAAGATGCCCTATACTCAACAAAGAAAAAGCAAGTGTAGTATTAGTACATGAAACCACGGTGTACTGGTAGGATCACGCGGCTACTCCCATAAGCACAATATAAGCAAGTAATTACAACACAGTAAACACTCATACAGAAAGCATGATTCAATTATCATTTTTAGAAGAACATACAGTTTCCCAACATCAACGACCGGTAAATATACATGTAATAATCATATGTGGTTCTCTCATAGAACCCACACCCAAATAGTTAATGTGTCAGAATGTGACACCCAATCCAATAAACATGTGTCGGAACGTGAAACCCGGTCAAATATATGTGTCAAAACGTGACACCCGATTCAATATATGTGTCGGAATGTGACACCCGATCCAGTCAGCACAACCACAGTCACAATCACACCCATAATGAACAGTACTCATAGTCATAGATACAATCAAATAATAGGTTCATGACATGTAATTGTTCACACATAATCATTTCATTAGATTTGATTCACATTCCCTATTCACATACATGCACAAATACAATGAAGCAATTAACCGGCATATATCATATAACAGGAGATCAAACCATCACCTACCTCGAAACCAAGCTTGAATACTCCTAAGACTCTTGGGCCTTCCCTTTTCGAAGTCTTTCAGCTTGTTCTTGGTCTAAAAACAAGTAATTAACACAAGGATCAATAAACACGATCTAATTTACCCAGATTATAACAAACTTATCAGCCCAAGACAAAACCCATGATCCTAATGTTCAACTAGGGCTTTTCCCACCATCAACTTCATGCCAAAACTCTCCCCCAACAATAACTACCCAAGATTCTAAGTACTGGGAATCGATATACGGATTATGGGAGTAACTAACTTACCTTTAGCACTAGAAATCGTCGAAAACTATCAAGAATCGCCCGAGGTTGTCCCTTAGCTCTTAAGAACGAAGTTTTGCAAAAAATAACTTGCGACTGGCCCGCCACGGCGGACCCAATCCTGCCACAGCGGCCCTGCCCTGGTGAGATTAATCCTGCCCCGGCGGCTTTCACAGAGATAGAAACTCAGAATTTGAGTTCCAAGTTCCCATTTCACAGTACACCTTCAAATCGAGACGTTCTAAAACTACCTTTTCACGCTAGGATCAGTTTCGAGAGTTCTACTCGCCCGAATTTGATTTTGTAAATCCATATGATGTTTGCGTAATCAACGACACAACTTTTGATGCAAGTGTCTACGATCGTGCAATAGTATAATAACCCAACCAAGGGTTGGGGTCGTGTCCTAAGGGAGTGGTTTTGAGAATTAATAGAAAAATAAAATTTGTTTTAACTAGTCGTAGCTAAAGACATTAACGATTAAAAATATTGTAAATTAAGAGGGACACAAGAGTGTCAATTAACAATGGGGGTTTTGTCACTAGTAAGTAAAGAGAACGAAATCAACAAAGAGATCCAAATAATGAGGGATTCTTGGGATGTGACCAGAATACGGTTAATATAAATTATTGGGTACATGCTTTTGATAGAAAATTTATAGAGTAATAGTGACTAGGCTAAGCTATACATGGGAAAAAATTCTCTCTCGAGCAACTTACCCCGTTTCAAATGGGTTCCTCTCGGACACCCACTTACCGCATGAAGACCAGCCTACGCCTTACCCCACTTACTCTCTTGAGCTAAATGTTAGGATATGGGACTATGGTTCACTCTCTCGAGCTGAACCTCATGTCGATCCACTCCTTAGGCCATCAATCTAGTAGTTTTGGTTTCGCGACCTCTTTCTTGAGCAAGCCGAAAACACATAAATAAACTTGTATTTGCAACTACAAATTTGTTAAATTCATCCACAACTACTAGACGAAATCACCATTAAACTACATCTAATCTATCAGCAAGCAAGACCCAACAACAATCTTAACCCATATTCGCTAAATCACACCCCACGAATTGGGTTTTTAGCCACACATCAAGAGATAGAAATTTATACCTAAATGAGATTGCATTCAAATGGGTATGAAGATTTAAGTCTTGTTACAGGCCAAGAATGAAAAATCCAAGAGACCCAAGTCCAAATCCTTCGAGATGAAATCCTCTTCTTCTTCAAGTTTCAAAACCCTCTAAAAACTCAGAGCAAAAATAAAAAGTACTAAAAAATTATATTAATTGTTTCTCACACTAAAATTCTGATACTAAGCTATAACTCTCAACGAGTATTTATAGTTTTCACAAATTTGTGCTGCAGCGGATTATTCGGCGACATTAGAAGGAATTGCTGATCAACTCGGCGATTCACCCTTTGATGTAGTTCATCGCCGTCTTGCACCATCCTTCAGCATCGTCGTGCTCTGGGTCATTGGGCGACATGGTACTGCCTCGCGGAACTTCTCGGCGATGCGCCGACTGCTTCCTTTTTTCCGCCAACTTGATCCTTTCCTTCAGGGCTCAGCACACTGGAACAAAAGGCGGAGTGAGACCCTTCGGCGACTCGCCAAGTGGACTCGGTGATCCTCAGGGCTTCATTTTCTTGTTCTTTTCAGCCTTTTCGTTCCTTTTTGCGAAGTAGTGTCCATGCTTTCCTTCAAACTTCAAATACCTGAAATTTAAGGGTTTTCATCATATATTGAGATAAAATAAGCATTTGAGGACACAATTTCTATTAAAACATATCCCTAAATGAGTCTAATTTGTGGACTCATCAACAAATTTTGATGCTTGCTTAATCAACGACACAACTTTCGATGCAAGTGTCTACGATCGTGCAATAGTATAATAACCCAACCAAGGGTTAGGGTTGAGTCCCAAGGGAGTGGTTTCGAGAATTAATAGAAAAATAAAATTTGTTCTAACTAGTCGTAGCTAAAGACATTAACAATTAAAAACATTGTAAATTAAGAGGGACACAAGAGTGTCAATTAAAAATGAGGGTTTTGTCACTAGTAAGTAAAAACAACGAAATCAACAAAGAGATCCAAATAATGAGAAGGGATTCTTGGGATGTGATCGGAATACGGGTTAATCTAAATTATTGGGTACATGCTTTCGATAGAAAAATTATAGAGTAATAGTGACTACGCTAAGCTATACGTGGGAATAAATTCTCTCTCGAACAACTTACCCCGTTTCAAATGGGTTCCTCTCGGACACCCACTTGCCACATGAAGACCAACCTACGCCTTACCCCACTCTCTCTCTCGAGTTGAGTGTTAGGATATGAGACTAGGGTTCACTCTCTCGAGTTGAACCTCATGTCGACCCACTCATTAGGCCATCAATCTAGTAGTTTTGGTTTTGTGACCTCTCTCTCGAGCAAGCCGAAAACACATAAATAAACTTGTATTTGCAACTACAAATTTGTTAAATTCATCTACAACTACTAGATGAAATCACTATTAAACTACATCTAATCTATCAGCAAGCAAGACCCAACAACAATCTTAACCCATATTCGCTAAATCACACCCCAAGAATTGGGATTTTTAGCCACACATCAAGAGATAGAAATTTATACCTAAATGAGCTTGCATTCAAACGGGTATGAAGATTTAAGTCTTGTTACAGGCCAAGAATGAAAAATCCAAGAGACCCAAGTCCAAATCCTTGGAGATGAAATCCTCTTCTTCTTCAAGTTTCAAAACCCTCTCAAAACTTAGAGCAAAAATAAAAAGTACTAAAAAATTATATCAATTGTTTCTCACACTAAAATTCTGATACTAAGCTATAACTCTCAACGAGTATTTATAGTTTTCACAAATTTGTGCTGTAGCGGATTATTTGGCGACATTAGTCGGAATCGCCGATCAACTTGGTGATTCGCCCTTTGATGTAGTTCATCGCCGTCTTGCACCATCCTTCAACATCGTCGTGCTCTGGGTCATTGGGCGACATGATACTGCCTCGCGAAACTTCTCGGCGATACGCCAACTGCTCTTTCTTTTTCCGCCGACTTGATCCTTTCCTTCAGGGCTCAGCACACTGGAACAAAAGGCGGAGGGAGACCCTTCGATGACTCGCCAAGTGGACTCGGTGATCCTCAGGACTTCATTTTCTTATTCTTTTCAGCCTTTTCATTCCTTTTTGCGAAGTAGTGTCCATGCTTTCCTTCAAACTTCAAATACCTGAAATTTAAGGGTTTTCGTAGATATTGAGATAAAATAAGCATTTGAGGACACAATTTCTATTAAAACATATCCCTAAATGAGTCCAATTTGTGGACTCATCACCGTACATGCTCCTTAACGTCTTCGCTGTCCACTGATGTGATAAAAATCATAATTAGATCCCCTTTCATTACCATATTTCTCCATACCTCACCTGACTCAGATTTTGTCCAAGTCTTGCCTAGGCTAGAAATTCCCAAGTTACTACTCAAAAGTTTTCTGGCCCAAATTTCTTCTCCATTGGCTTTTCTATAACGACGAAAACCGGTCGTTACAATATATACCAATTTACCGATCACTCATCCCCGAGCGACAAACTAGGAGAAAAGGGATAAAGCAAGAGTAGAGTAGTACTTGAGTCGTCGAATAACTGGGGATACTTGTCTCGCATATCCTTCTCGGTTTCCCAAATAGCTTCCTCAACAGGACGATGCTTCCATTGAACTTTTACAGTCTTTATCTCCTTTGTTCTAGCTTCCGGACATTGCGAACAAAACTGAGTCCCACTTTATGATGTAATCTCCGTCCCCATGATACTTCTTTAACATGGACACATGGAACACTATATGGACTCCAGATAGGCTAGGCGGTAAAGCCAAACTATAAGCCACTGACCCTACACAGTCAAGAATCTCAAAAGGCCCGATGTATTGAGGACTAAGCTTGCCCTTCTTACTGAATCTCATCACCCCTTTCATGGGTGACACCTTTAGACGAACTTGCTCACCAGCCTGAAATGTCATGTCCCTTACCTTGTGGTCTGCATACTTTTTCTGTTGACTCTAGGTTGCTAAAAGCTTAGCTTGGATACTTCTCACCTTATCCTGAGCATTCTTCATCAAATCAACCCCCAAAGGTTTCACATCTCCAGCCTCTAACCACCTATGGGCAATCTACATCCCCTCCTATAAAGTGCCTCGAACGGTGCCATGTCAATGCTGGACTGGTAACTGTTATTATAGGAGAACTCACACAACGGTAGGAACTTATCCCAATGCCCTTCAAATTCAATCACACATGCCCTCAACATGTCTTTTAATACTTGAATAGTTCTCTCTGATGGGCAATCATCCGTCTGTGGATGGAAAGCTGTGCTAAAAGTGAGTTGAGTGCCCAACTCCTTATGCAATTTTCCCCAAAACTTGGATGTGAACTGTGTACCATGGTCTGAGATGATAGAAAGGGGCACCCCCTACAACCTCACTATTTCTTTCACATAAACCTTAGCCAACTGCTGAACGTTATAGTCTACTCTGATTGGAATGAAGTGGGCTGACTTAGTCAGTCTGCCAACCACCACCCAAATGGAGTCAACTTTCCCAAGGTCTTGGGAAGTCCAACCATAAAATCCATAGCTACCCTTTCCTACTTCCATTTCAGAATTGACATTCGCTGAAGCAAACCTGCAGGCCTTTGGTGCTCATACTTTACCTGCTGACAGTTTTGACACTTAGCCACAAACTGAGCTATGTCTTTCTTCATGCTAGGCTACCAATAAAGCCGTTTCAAATCTCGGTACATCTTGGTCACAGCCAGATGAAAGAAATAGTGCGAACCATGAGATTCTGTCAACATCTTCTGAATCAAGTCATCCACTCGGGGAAAACAAATTCTTCCCTTAAAACTGAGCACACCCCCCGCATCAAGAACCACATCTTGTGCCTTACCAGACATTGTCTTCTTTTTGAGCTAATTCATACTCTCATCCTCAAACTACTTGGCCTTAATCTCCTCAATGAATGTGGGCCTAATCTCAATGCTAGCTAACACCCCACCTTTCTCTGAGATGCCCAACTGCATGAACTTAGACTCCAAGGTCTGAATCACCGCCAGATCTTGAGAGCAAACACTACCGCTGTCAACTCCAAATCATGTGTCGGGTAATTTCTCTCATGCACCTTCAGCCGTCGCGATACATAAGCTATGACATTTATTTCCTACATCAACAAAACACCTAAGCCCGAATGTGAGGCATCATAATAAACAATGAAATCTTTAGCTTCCACCTGCATGGTCAGAATAAGTGTTGTGGTCAAAAGAGTCTTGAGTCTCTGAAATCTCTCTTCACATTTGTCAATCCACTAAAAAGGCACCTCCTTTTTAGTCAGCCTTGTCAAATGCGTGGCGATAGAAGCAAAATTCTTTACAAACCGACGATAGTAGTTGGCGATCCCCACGAAACTCCTAATTTCAGTCACAGAGCTAGGTCGGACCCAATTCTTGACTGCTTCAATATTTTTGGTGATCTACCATTACCCCTTCATTTGAAACCACATGCCCTAAAAAGGCAACTGAAGTCAACCAGAACTCACACTTGGAAAATTTGGCATACAACTCCTGTTTTCCAAGAACACCCAAAACAATATGGAGATTGTCGGCATGCTCTTCCTTACTCTTCGAATAAACCAAAATGTCATCAATAAAGACAATAGCAAAAGAATCCAGGAATGGTTTAAACACATCATTCATCAAACTCATGAAGGTTGCAGGCGCATTGGTCAACCCAAATGACATCACTAAAAATTCATAGTTCCCATAGCGGGTTCTGAATGTCGTTTTGGGTACATACTCAGGCCTAATATTTAACTGATGGTAATCAGACCTTAGATCAATCTTAGAAAAAACCGATGCACCCTGCAACTCATCAAAAGATCATCTATCCGAGGCAACATATACTTATTCAGGATGGTGACCCTATTGAACTGTCGGTAGTCTATGTACATCCTCATACTACCATTATTCTTCTTAACAAACAAGACAGGAGCACCCCACGGGGAAGCACTAGGATGGATGAAACCTTTATCAAGAAGCTCATGGATTTGAGCTTTAAGCTCTCTTAATTATGCCAGAGCTATGCGATAAGGAGGAATGAAGATGGGGCAAGTGCCCAGCTCCAAGTCAATGCAGAAATCTATATCCCTATCCGGAGGCATACCAGGAAAATTGGTAGAAAACACTTTCTTAAATTCAGACACTACAGGAATAGACTCAATAGAGGGAGACTCGACATCCATATCCCGAATATGGGCCAAATATTCCAAACACCCCTGCCCCACCAGTTTCCTAGCCCGAACGAAAGATATGACCTTAGCTGGCTTAGGCTTGTATACCCCTTCCCACTCTACCTTAGGCTTGTATACCCCTTCCCGCTCTACCTTTCCCTACCCGAGATCTTTAGAGTCACAGACTTAACATTAAAATTAAGCACAACATAATAGCCGGTCTTGCCCGAAAAGGCATAAAACTGAGCCCTGTCAGCTTGACGGGCAACCTCCTTGCCTCACTGCACTGCTCCTCTACCTGCATTACCATTTCCCTGACCTCTGCGGCCTTGCTGATTCCCTCATCTCCCACCTTGTGGACGTCCTCTGCATTACTACCACTGTCCACTGGTACCACAGCTCTAGTCTGCTGCTGCATGGGGTTATACATGCGCGGATGGGGACAATCTCTCCTCATATGTACAGGTTCTCCACAATTGTAACACACTAAATAACTTAACCAAGTAATCATCATTGCTATTGTAGTAGGCGTATCATGACCCTCTTTGATATACACTCAATCTAGGAAATCGTAGTAGAGATTCTAACCTCAATTGTCACAACATAATTTTATCATTTACTAAGCAACCCAAACATGCTATGACAACAATACTAAATGCATTTTCCAAAGTAATGGTGTTCATTAACTAGTTGTCCCTTACCAAACTTCTTGAATGTTGTCACCTTGGCAAAGTCTTCTAACTTCACCCCCTTCTACCTCTGTCACAAAATCAATCACTTCCTAAAAAGATTTTGCTGAAGCAGCCACCTATAAGCTTGAATTTGTAAATCTGACCTTAATCACTTCACAAAGTGGCGAATTTGCTTATTTAGACTGGAGCAAGGTGGAGTACCATATTTGGATAAAACACAAAATTTGGCCTTATAGGTTGCAACAAATATATTATGTTGCTCTATATTCATGAACTCATCTCTCCTCATATCCCTCAAAGTTCCAGGTATATACTTCTCCATAAAGAAAGCTATAAAATGTTTCCCAAGTCACGAGCAGTGCATCTACCAGTCGACACTCAACATGAGACAACCACCACATTTTGGTATCTTCCTTGAACTGGTTTATCATAAATTCAACACCAAATTGCTCTACCGTATCCATTTTATGAAGCAAATCATGACAATCAACAAGGAATACTCATAGTCATACAATCAATTAATAGGTTCATGGCATGTATTGTTCACACATAATCATTTCATTAGATTTGATTCACTTTCCCTATTCACATACATGCACGCATACAATAAAGCAATTAACCAACATATATCACACACCAGGAAATCGAACCATCACCTACCTCGAAACCAAGCCTGAATACTCCTAAGACACTTGAGCCTTCCTTTTCCGAAGTCTTTCAGCTTGTTCTTGGTCTATACACAAGTAATTAACGCAAGGATCAATAAACAAGGTCTAATTTACCCGAATTATAATAAACTTATCAACTCAAGACCAAACTCATGATCCTAATGTTCAACTAGGGCTTTTCCCATCATCGACTTTGGGCTAAAACCCTCCCCCAATGATAATTACCCAATATTTTAAGTACTAGGAATCGAAGTACGGATTAGGGGAGTAATTAACTTACCTTTAGCGCTAGAAATCGTGGAAAACTGTCAAGAATCACCCTGGGTTGTCCCTTAGCTCTTAAGAACGAAGTTTTGATGAAAATAATGAAATTGGGGTTTTTCCCCGACTTAACTTGCGATAGCCCGCCACGGCGGACCCCATCCTACCACAGCGGCCCCTACTTGGCGGGATTAATCCCGCCCCGACGGGTTGCACGGAGACAGAAGCTCAAAATTTGAGTTCCAAGCTCCCATTTCACAACACACCTTCAAACCGGGACGTTCTAAAACTACCCTTTCACGCCAAGATTAGTTTTGAGAGTTCTACTCGCTCGAATTCGATTCCGTAAAGCCGTACAGGCTCCTTAACGTCTTGGATATCCAATCATGTGATCAAATTCATAATTAAATCCCCCATTTATTACCAGATTTCTCTAGACCTCACTTGACTCAGATTTCGTCCAAGTGTGGCCTAGGCTAGAAATTCCCATGTTACTACTCAGAAGTTTTCTGGCCCAAATTCCTTCTCCATTGGCTTTTCCGTAACGACAGGAACCGGTCGTTACAGGGGCTGGTAGGGGATTGGGGTATGTGTAGGTTAAAGAAAATGAAAGTTTGAAATTTTTTAATTTATTTAAAAAAATTCAAAAACAAACTTTTAATTTTTTTGTGGGTCGTGGGGGTAGGGGTAATCAGGGGTTGGGCTAGGTAAAAAAATTATAAATTTTAAAACTTGAACTTATTTTCAAAAATTAAATTTTAAGTTGTTAATTTTTTTTGGTTGGGGGAGGGGCAAGTTTTGGGGTAGAGGGGTCGGGGTAGGGACAAAATAAATTCATTTTTTTAAATGAAATTAAAATATTATTATTTTTGAATGGAGAGGGTCGAGGTACGGGGTGGGATAAGAAAACAAATTGTAATTTGAGGAAAGTAGGTTGATTTGGAAAATATTTTCTAAAACATTTAAGCCAACCAAACATAAGTTAAATGGAATACCAAACAACCTTGGAGAGTATATAACTTCTAATAAATTCTAAGCAAAAAAAGAACTTTAATAATATATATATATATATATATTGCGATTTGTGCTTATTGTGTTTTTACTTTATATCCATTATTTATGCCATTTGATTGTTCTTTATGTCTTGTTGATGGTTTTTTTTCGAGAAAAGACATAAAGTCACCATTGAAGTTGTTCTGGATTTTCAAAAAGACATCTTAATTTTGCAACCGTCTTATTACCCTACTAAAGTTTTTAATATCTTTGTATAAGGGTCATTTTGACCCATTTCCTCACCTGGAACAACGCGTGTGATGCCCACGCTACGACCCGATTCATTTCAAAAATAAAAAAAGTCTTCATCTTTTGTTATTTCTCAACTTTCCAGAGTCTCTTTGTCTCCCAATCCAAACGATTGTGGTGATTTCAAATATTGTGCTGAGTTCTCAGGTTTCTTCATTTCAAACATTGCATTTGACATTTTCCTTCAAAACCTAATCACAAAAATATCTTCATTACTCAAAACTAAATGAAACTAAAAAGATATTAAACCTTCAAAACTTCAAACTAACCTTTTCTACTGAAAATTAAAAGAGAAAACAAACTCCTACTTTATTGTGTTTGTGAAAGATGATGAATTCGTAAAAGAGAGTACCAAAGTTGATGATAGAATCGTCTGTCAAGAGAGGCACCAACAACTCTTTTTTGAGGTTTCTTTTGGGGGAAGATGATGAAAAGGAAGAAAATATTTAATTAATAAAGAAAACAAGTGACACGTGTCACTTTTAAATTGGTTATTCGCAGTGAAAATACTGCTTCACGCGCCTGTTGTGCGTGTTTACAACCCAAGTGAGGAAATGGGTCAAAATAACCCTTTTACAAAGATATTAAAAACTTTAATGGGGTAATAGGACAGTTGCTAAGTTAAGGTGTCTTTTTGAAAATTCGAGACAACTTCAGTGGTGACTTTATGTCTTTTCTCTTCTTCTTTTTCACGTGTTTAGATTGCACAAAGTCATTGAGTCGAATTCATTTATGAATCATCGTTGTTGAACCATCTTAGTACTTAAATGTCACAACAAATTAAAGTTTCAAGTTAAATATTCGTATTTCAAAGTTTGAAAATAGAAAACGACTTTTTGATTTGATTACATATAATTCACATCTGATTTATATTGTTGAATTCTAATTTTTGATACATTTATGATCAAATGTAACCACACATTAGATCCTAATCGATTCAGATTTACAAGAGAAACCACATTTGGTCGACGCCACATGAACAAGTTTACAAACACTTCTTCTCAGCTTTGGATTGTAAGTATAATTTTTTTTTTTGATATTTTATTAGGCAAAAAGAGAAGAATTTTGAGTATTAATATTTCTGATTTGGACAATAAAATGACAAAAATGGTCCCTTAGGTTTGGGAAGCTTCAAAGCAGTCACTTAAATATATTTCTGAGTTGGGCTGCGTATCGGTCGGTTCGGTTCAGTTTTGAACTTTATCGGTTTGGCTTATTTGTTATCGGTTTGTAGAGATGCTAAACCGTTATAGAACTATTAAGATATTGGCTTATCGGTTATTGATCGTTATCGGTTCGATTATCGGTTTAACCGTTAAGATTTGACACAAAAAAATACATTGAAAATCACTTAGAAACAAGGTGACAAACCAAATGAACCATGCATATGAGTTCACAAGTTACATCTTGCTCAAAAGCAAACACTTTTACATTGTAGAATAACCAAGTGTTTGAGACAACTAGAAATAAATGTAGGAAACCAAACTCTAAGTCAAGGACTTTATATACAAAATGATATAAATATAATTATTTAATTTACTATTGGATTATTGGCCCGATAACAAAAAAAATCAAAACCGTTAAACCAATAATCCATTACTGATAAACTAATAATTATTTTGATTCGAATTATCGGTTTCGGTTCGATTTTGAACCGCCATATTTCTGACTAGATTTTTAGTCCTTTAAGTTTGCCAAAAGTGAAATCAATCAATATTTTAATGAACTCTATTGGTTACCTCCAAATTAATGTGAATTCATGATTACTCCCTTTTTTCCTTCAAAATTCCCGTCAAATCTAAAGTGTTTTTTGCGATTTAAAGTGTGTTTTTAAATATCAATTACGATTTAAAGTGTTTTAATGTCTTTTTTGCTATTTTATTATTAATACCATTATTTTTACAAATGGGACAGAAATGTTTCCTGCGGCAATTCTTTCATTCAGTAGCCAAAACTGATTATCTTACATTACGCCATGGCTTCATTACGGTCAGTATTCTCTTCTTCTTCTTCGGTTTTAAATATTAGTCGTTTTGATAAATTGAAATTGTTTAAAATATTTAACCAAGTGAGATGTTTAAAATGATTAAAAGTTATGTTAAAAACACCGTTCTCTTAAGTCTTAACATTTTATCAAATCACAATGATTGTTACATAGTATATAAGACTCTTGATTTACTTAATTCAGCCGTTCTTATATAACGGAAAGTCATCATAAAGGATTTGATTGTGACCAATTATTATCAAATCATTAACCATATTGTCTCACTAAGTATGTATTTTCTTTTTATTTACTCAATCTATCAAAATGTGCAGGCACATTTATCTTCAACAAACTCCTTGAATTTTCAAAAGTACATTGAACGATCTTTAGAGGATGATTTCAAAGTCGTTGTTGGCATAAGGTAATAAATTAATAACAAGTTTCGACTCCAACTTTTAGAATTGTGAACTAATTTCTTCCTTTTATATTTAGATAATTGACGAATAATCAATTATTGTGACCTAAAGTAAAATTTTAAAATTACTCTATCCAATAAAACTCAATTGCTAGAAAAATTATGACAATTAGTCAAACTAATATGTGCAAAATCTTATATAGACCACTTGCATAATAATAATTAGTTACCTATATATACACTGACATCTACTCTTATTTTTTTTTTAACTTGAACAGTCCTTTCATGTGGTTAATAGTGGTCATCTTCTTGTTAGTTGACGTCCATGGTATGTCATAACTACTTACTCCATATTTAACCCATCAATAATTAATACTTGCTCTATTTTCCAGCTTATATATATAATAAAATAATCTATCTTAATTAATTCATATATACAGGTTGGAACATCTATCTTTGGGTATCATTTCTCCCACTCATAGTAAGGAAATACAAAATTCTACTCTTAATTTCACTAAAAATAAATAATAGAAATTGGTGACATAATTTATTCATTGCTAATTCTATTTAGAGAAAAAATATTAAATTTACTAATGGTTGATTTTATAGACAGTGTTGGTGATTGGGACTAAGCTGGAGACAATTGTAGCTCAAATGGCTCTTCAATTGGAAAATCAAGAAAGTGTCATCATAGGATCCCCATTGGTGCAACCTAATGATAGTCTATTTTGGTTTAATCAACCTCAATTTGTTTTGACCCTTCTCCACTATACCCTTTTCATAGTAAGCAATTTCTCCCTTCAACACTAGCTTAATCACATTACTCTATTTTCATATAGCTCGATCGTAATTAGAGGTGTCAAATAGTTGGATTGCGTTAAATTTAGACGAATTAAAATGAATTGAGTTAATAAATAAACAGGTCAAAAATTATTTTAGTGAAATGGGCTAAAAGTTGATCATAGCTCAACCCGCCCAATCTTTACCAATTTAAGTACCATCTTAGGTCACTTCTATTTTGAAGTCTTATTTAACTCATTCGATGTGAAACCCTTCCACACCTGTATGAAGCATCTCCTCTCGAAATTCACCGGATTTCGTAGCTTGAAAAAACATGTCCTTTTCCTTTTCCCTATACTGAGGCAGCACCAACAAAGCAATCCATTGAAGTTCCTATTGACATACATAAAAATATAGGGCTGCCCTTGATGTTATTAGGCACGAAGTTTAAAAAAATAAAAGAAGACTATGAATTTTGTGGGTTTTAATTAAAGATGTGAGGTCTTTTAAATTTTGTCCTCTTAGACTTGTTATGCGTACAATGTTATAATTGAAAAACATACTAAATATAGAAAGAGACACTTTTTGAAACAAATTTTTAAAAAGTACAATATTTAAATTGGAATGACTTTTTTGTTCGTTATTTATAATTTTTAAATATCTAATATTATGACTATATATATTAGTCCAAATTTAGATGGACTGAAATTGATTAGGCTAATTAGATGAGTTGACTAATAAATGAACCTGTCCAAATTTAAATAAATTGCGTAAATTATATTTTTATGACCTAATTTTTCACCTCTATCAATAACTTTTCGTACTTTCTTAATTATTGATCTCACCACTTGTGTTGTAACAACTATTAGCTATTTTTTAAAAAAAAATTATTTGATAGTTCAGATATTTTTTCCATTATCAATGTATAAAAATTAAACTTTTCATTTTATTTTTACATTATGCTTATAAGCAAATAAAGCATCAATTTTTTTATTCTTTTTTCTCCCTGACAATTAACTCATCTATCTATTTTCTTTGTGTTCCATGACTTGATTGTAGAATGCATTTGAGCTGGCCTTCTTTATTTGGGTGACGGTAAATCTCTACCCTAATTAGCTAAGAAGTAGAATAACTTATTCTTATTATTAATTAAATTATTAAATTAACAACTCTTTTTTTTATTTTATTTTTGTGAAAAAATAAATATTGCAGTGGCAATTTGGAATAAGCTCTTGTTATCATGAGCATGTGGAGATCATCGTTGTCAGGGTAGTTTTGGCGTAAGTCATAATTCCGTCAATTTCTTTATAATTATTTTGTCTCAACATTTTTGGTATCAAAAGTAGACATTTTATCAAAATAGAATTATAATTTGAATAAACTAGCATAATAAACCTACTTGATTAATTTATCTTAAACATATAATCAAATTTGCTCTAAAAGAGTAATATCTCATAATAGATAATCACATAATATAATGTTATAGATTAAATATTATATACATCTATTACAAATATTTTTTCACATATCATATACATTCTTTCTTATATATTGGAGCGTCCACAATTATATTTGGTCAATCGGTCAAAAATAAAAGAATCCTAATTCTTTGCACATATGTGGGACATGCAGGCTGATGGTTCAAGTACTTTGTAGTTACATTACTTTGCCTCTCTATGCCCTTGTTACACAGGTTTGTACTCCATAAAACATACTTCCATAATGATTTGATTCACTTTACAAACCTATTTAGTTAATTAAGATTTTTCTTTTAGAAAATTTAGGAATTAATTTAATTGATTGATAGGTTTTTCGATGGAACAAGGGATAAGATATAAGTACCTCCCTAAACTATGACCAAAATTTCAGAAACACATCTTAACTAAACTAAGGTCCTATTACCACTGAACTCATTTGTTTTGCAATTTTTTTTACACCTTTTGGCTTACGTGCACACTGCGTGACTCTACGTAGTTGAGGCGCGTAGGAGATGTTTGGACGTAGGCCAAAAAGGTGTACAAAATTACAAAAAAATGGGTCTGGAGGTTATAATACCTTAGTTAAGTAAAGGTGTGAAAATGAAATTTCGGTCATAGTCTAGAGGGGTACTTGTGCCTTATCCCATGGAACAATGATGAAACTTTATGATAACTTTTATTCGTGCACCATTGATTAAGTTGCATCACAAATGATTTCTTTTATTCCAACGTTGAAACAAAAAATTTAAGAGCTTGAAGAGTGTGTATATAATACTGTCCTTAAGGATGTTTCATCGATTACATGACCTGATATTATATGAAAGTTTAATTTTATGATTTGTTTAACTTTTGTCTAGATGGGTTCACATTTCAAAAGTGCATTGTTGGAAGAACACATAACACAAGCCATAAAGCATTGGCACACGGAAGTGAAGAGGAAGAAAAAGAACAAACTGCAGGAATTAGAGTCATCACATTATTCTGTTGCTACAACGAAAATTACTTCTCCGGAAATAAAATTAAATGATAGTGCTCATGAAATTCAAGAGATCTCTGAAGAATCACCAAATGTAAATATAGTCCATCAAAATGAATCAGAAATAGGAATTAAATAATGCAAACCAAGATTTAGATTACAACCCTACGCAATCTAGGAATTAAATACTTGGGGTAGTTTGGTAGGGTGTATACGAATAATGCTAAATAGTGTGTATTAGTAATGCTTACATTATTATTTCTTATGCATTATTTGGTTTGGTGTATTTAAAATAACACGCAGTGCATAATTTTTTAAAAAAAATAGTATTACAAAGATACCCTCCACATATATGGTAAAAAATATGTATTAATCATGTACACTCAACACACAATCGAGTGTATACCTGATGCTTGCATTAGTTATACATATGTTGAAATAGTGTACCGAAAAGGTACAACTAATATACAAAGTTAATGCATGCATTATTTCTTCTAATACACTCTACCAAACGACCCCGAATCCCTTCCATTTGTAATACCTCTATTACAAGTCAACTAAACAATATCCCAACTGCCCACAATACAAACTAACCCTAGATGACAGGCTTCAACGACTACCTCTAGTCACAACACACCATGGCTACAACTAGTCACAACACACTATGGCTACTTCTATCCACAACTCGAATCTAGAAGATACGTGTAATGACACATTTGGTCATTTTTAAAATTTTTCATAAATTACCATTTAACCCCTCCTGATATCGACCCCCCGAGTTATTTTTGATTGAATTTTGAAAGTTGGTTTCAAACTTTGAGGGTAAGTTGAGAAATTTGTAAGTTTTATAATTTAAAAGGCTAAAGTTCTTAAAAAGGGATTTCGGTGTCTTTTGGAGTTCAAGGGTTGGAATGAAATTTAGTCGATTCCAGTCGTTCTGAAATGTGGAAATTAGCCTAATAGAGTTGTGCTTATTAAATTCAGAATCCTTTTGAGAATTTGAGGTCCTAAGTTGGAAATTTGTGAAATTTTTAGCCTTTGGGTTGACTTTGGTCAACATTGGGAGTTTTGGATGCTCTGATCGGAATTCTGAGAGTTCCATGGGATTTAGGGGATGATTTTAGTTCTAAGTGAGGTCTTGGTTGAATTTTAAGAGGTCCCGACCTTGATTTAGCCTTTTTAAATATTGTGTTCATTTCGTGTGACTTTCATGAGTTTCGGGTTAAGAAGACCTCAGATTTGTATTTCGATGGTTCCATTGTGTCTAGAACATCGAGTATAGTCTAGTTGAATATATGGTTTATGAGTATGGTGTTCCAAACGAATCCTGATGGTCCATTCAATGATTTTTGAGTTGGATGTTTTTTTCTGTTTTGTGTTGCTGAGGCCAACCCCTCCGCGATCGCAGAGAGGTGACCACGTTAAGGGTGCATTTGTGGAGCTCTTTTATGAGCTGTCCATCCGCATTCATGGATAGGGGTCTGCATTCGCGGAGGACCCCAAGACACAATATTTCTAAAAATCAGGGTTTCAACCACCATTTTTGAGTTTTGAGAGCTTTGTTGTGACTATTTGAACAAGAGTTTTGAAATAAATATTTGGGTAATGATTCCTAATTTTAAATCTTCATTTAATCATTATTATTTATGATTATAAGTGTTCATCAAGGTTTTGAAATGATAAATTGGGGTTTTTCTTCAAGAACCCAAGAACTTAGTAAAATGGTGATTATGAACTGATTTTAAATCCTTTTTCAAAATGATTTTCACCAATGAGTTCAAAATGCCTTGGGTAATGTTTCAAGTAAAGATTTTTGGATTCAAACTCCATTTTCAAAATTGGGGTTTTGGGTTGATTTGACCCATTTTGCAAAATGTATGAATTGGGTGTTGTTACTTTCAGAATCTTATTATGATTACATGATTGAAATAGATTATGTGGCTTTGGACGTTGTTCGAAAAGGAAAGACTCAATTCTTGAATTGTCATTCTGATTGAACTGAGGCAAGCGATCTTCTAAAACTTGTAAAATTAGTAGAATCGTGTATTTTCATTCATTGTATGTGTTGGGGAGTAATAATGAGGTAATGGGTTCAATTATTCCACTTGATTGATATTAATGAACAAAAAAAAGGGACTAATGAAAAAGGCAACCTGTCGATTATAATGCTTTGTGTATTACCTTCTTGTGGACCCTATTTTGTTGATTGATGAAATGCTTTGATGGCATTATTGTGGACTTGAATTGCTTGAGTTGTTGTCTCTTTCTTATGGTGTGAAATTGCTTATTTGCATTGATTGTTGTGCATCGTGATTAGACATGTGATGAATATGTTGAGAGGAAATGGTTCAGGCAAGTGATATGATATAAAGCCGAAGGAAAATAGTTCCGGTTAGTGATATAATATAAAGCCGAAGGGAAACGGTTTTGGCTAGTGATATGATATAAAGCCGAAGAGAAATGGTTCCGGCTAGTGATATGATGTAAAGCCAAACGAAAATGGTTTCAGTAAGTGATATTATATAAAGCCGAATGTAAATGGTTTCGGCTAGTGATATGATATAAAGTAGAAGGGAAATGGTTCCAATTAGTCATATTGTGTCGAAGGGAAATGGTTCAGGTAAGAGTTTGACTATTGTGATTTGATGCATTTTGATACTTGTGATTGATATACTTGTTCCTTATGGCTGATGCACTTGATATTTGTGATTGATCCGTGTGACACTTGTGATTGACATACTTGATACATGTTGCTTGTTGAAATATGACTATTGAACTGTTGTTGTTAAACCTTGTGAGTTGTATATAGTAAAATTATTAGGTTGAAGTTTTTCTATGCAGGTTGTAGTTTGAGGAGGTTTGGTCAGGATGAAAGGAGTACTCGTTTTCTAGCTAGTTTTTCCTTGTTTATTTGATTACTTGCTGAGTACTGTGTTGGTTGGTACTCACTCCTTGCTTCTAAACTTGCGTAGGTTTTGAGCCCATTATTGTGTCATTGCTCTTCTTTTTCTCCTATATTTCCGTGGCTTGTCAAAGGACTTTTGAGAGGTAGCTGCTTGTCATCCCGGTGGGACCTCTTATTTCTTATTTTATGCTTTGTTCTATTTGAGAAACAAGGACATTGAGACGTGTAATAATATTTTAATTCCGCACTTTTATATTAGTGGCTTGTACACGTGACAACCAGATTTTAGGGTTATGTTTTTGTGATGCTCCAAGCCTACACCATGGACGTGACCGACACTTGATAATCATTGCTGGTCCCCAAGCGAATCCTTGGACTGGCTGACTACATAGCAGAAGACTTATTCAATGATAGACTTAAAACAAAATTGAATCAGTTAAACTCAAATACTTATCTCATAAAATATGGAAAATATTCAATAGAAATACTTATAGTTTGTAAAACAACTCGAAGAGAGTAAATACTGAGAGACACCTTGACTGTATCTATCTATGAAACCTCTATCATCAAAGAAGAATATCGAGACAAGACCCACGACACCTCAAAACTACTAACTAGAAAGTAAATATGAAGTCCTCCAGAATGCAAGGAGGCTCACCAAAAGCTAGCTGGAGTATAGAGTGATCTCAACAAAGCGCCCATTGATGATCCTGAACACTTGTATCTGCATCATAAAATGATGCATGTCGAATGACATCAGTACATTGGATGTACGTGTATGTAATATAGCCGAATGAAATAACTAGATGAAAGGACTGCAATAGATATAATATACTCAAGCTGGATGTAAAGAAATAAAGGATTTAAATCATTTAAAGATTTACAGAATACTTATTCATGTTTGAACTCACTATAATTGGTGATCTATTAAAATACACTTTAAATATATTGGGAGATTCTCTACACTTTAAATGTATTGGGAGATTCTCTCAACTAAGTGGTTCCAATAAGCAATAAGAATTCATCTAACAAGTATGATCCTTTACCCATGTTGGCAGACATGGTTTGTGAAAATATTGAGTTGTCTGAACTCATCCCTATATAGGTGCTCAATACTACATCCACTAATATACTCATGCTCAAATGTATATAACACACTCTTTCTCTGTTTTAAGGTAATTACTCAAAATACCCTCTTAAAAGAGGTAATGCTCTGAAGTATCTTTGAACTTATAAACTCATTTAAAAATCAAAGTTTCTCTTTCTCAATGTAACAAAATGATACACTTGGGACTACTTAGTTCCCTTATACTCTTTCTCAAATCATTTCTCAGATTCTTTCTCAAGACTCCTCTTTGCTTTCTCAGAACTCAGTTTAAAACATTTACGTTTGTTTAAAATATTCTCAATAAGGAATCATTGAATACTCAGAGATAGGGTTCATGCTGAAGAAAAGACATAAGCAATCAACTCAAAAAATCTCAATGTACAATATACAACAACTCAATAATTAGGAATAGAAATTCAATAATCAAGAACTCAAGAATTGAAAACTCAACATCAACTCATCTCAAGAATACACAAATCTGAAGATAGAACCCTAGATTACTCTTTTACTAATTTTAAAGTAGATATAGGGCATGCGTAAGAGCTAGTCCAATACTATGATAACCTTACATACCTAGGAATAACAAAATTCTTGGTGAAATTGATGGAAACTTGAAGAACGCTCAAAACCCTACCTTTTTTTATCCTCTTGGAATCCTACTCTAATGATTTGATGTAATGACCTAGTTGGTCATTTTTTGGAATCCTTGTAAAATTGCCATTTGATCCCAAGTCTTCTATGATTGAGTTTTGAAAGTTGGTTTTGAACTTTGAGTTAAAAGTTGAGAATTTGGTAAAATTGTGTTGTTGAAAGGCTAAGTTGCTTAAAAGTGATTTTTGGAGTCTTTTGGAGTTGCGAGTGTCAAAATGGAATTCCGTTAATTCTATCAGTCACAAAATGTGAAATTTGATCTGTGAGAGTTGTTGGTTTTTGATTCGGAATCCTTTTGAAGATTTGAGGTCCTACGTTGTGAATTTATGGAATTTTAGCCTTTGGATTGACTTTGATCAATATTTGGGGTTCAGATGCTAGGATAGGAATTTTGAGAAATCTGCTGGATTCGGTGAATGATTTTATGCCTAAGTGAGGTCTTGGTTGATTTTTTTGAGGTCTCAAGCTTATTTAAGCCTTTTAGGCGTTGAGTTAGTTTCTTGTGGGTTTTCACTGATGTCAGGTTAATGAGACCTCATATTTGTGTTTTGACTGTTCCATTAAGTCTGAAATGTCGAGTATAATCGATTTGCATATGTGGTTTGTGTGTATGGGAATTAGAACGAATCCCGACGGTCCTTTTGATGTTTTGAGAGTTGGTTGTGTTTTCTGGTGCTGCATGTCTTGCTTTTGCGAAGGTCCTGTCGCTTAAGCAAGCTCCGCTTAAGCGAAGGGCCTGTCGCTTAAGAGACCTTTGATTTAGCGTAGGCCGTTCGCTTTTGTGATGCCCGAGATTTTTTGCGGGGTTCACTTAAGAGAACCCCTGGTCTCTTTTGTGACATCTGAGAGGGGTTTTGACCTGCCATATTCCGGGTTTAAGCTCTATTTCACTATTTTTGAGTTTTTGGAGCTTTGGGGGTGGCGATTTGAACCAGTTTTCCGAGGAGAAACTTTTGTGTAACAATTCTTAACTCTAAATCTTCAATTACCCATCATTATTTATGGATTTAACCGTTCAAATCAAGCTTTTAAATGAGAAATTTGGGGTTATTTTCAAGAACCCAAGAACTTAGTAAAATGGTGATTGTGAATGATTTTGAGTCCCATTTCGAATTGATTTTCTCCATATGAGTTCCTAAAGCCTTGACTAATGTTTTCAAGTATTAAATTTTAGATTCAAACCTTCTTTTTAGAATTGGGTTTTTTGTTGATTGACCCGCTCTTCAAGAGAATTTAAGTGAGTATTGTTGTTTCGAAAAAGTGATTGTGAATACTTGTTTGTGTATAGATTGTGTAACTTTGGAAGTGGTTCAGAAGGGGAAGACTCAACTCTTGAAGTGATTATTGGTTGATTTAAGACAAGTGACCTCGTAAACCTTGTTTTTAGTAAAATTCGTGTACTTCCTTCGTTGCTTGTGTGCTGGGAGTAATAGGGATGATGTGAAGGGTTTAAATGTCCACTTATACATCTAAATGAATAAAAAAGGGTTGAAATGGTTGCGGCTATTGATATTGTGCCGATGGGAAATGGTTCCGTCAAAAGATTGATTATTGTGACTTGATGCATTGCTTATGCGTGACTTGCTTGATACTTGAGATTGATGCACTTGTTGCGTGTGACTGAACTACATGATTTTGAGATTGACTTACTTGATTCGATTTATTATTGATCGTGGCTGTTGAACTGTGGATATTGGGTCTTGTGAGCTGTGCATTGTAGATCTATTAGGTTGGGATGCTTTTTGTGCAGGTTGTAGTTTGAGGAGGTTCGGTTGGAGTGTAAGTGGTATTCAATTTCTAGCTAGATTCCTTGTTTATTAGGTTGCATGTTAGGTACCGTGTTATTGGGACTTACCTGTTACTTTTATACTTGTGTAGGTTCTGAGCCCGAACCCACGTGATCTCTTTCTCCTTCTTTTAATTTCGTGGCTTATCAAGGAATTAAAGAGGTAGGTGCTTGTCACTTTGGCGGGACCTCTTTTTCCTTTTCTATATATTCGTTGTTCTATTTGAGAAACAAAGACTTAGACTTGCACTTGTTTCTAAATTCCGCACTTTATGTATTTTGTGGCTTTTACACGTGACAACCATATTTTGGGGTATTATTTAGAATGAATAAGTTTTCCGCCTTTGTCTTGTTCTAGTTTTATATATTCCTTATTTATTTCATTTTCATTGGGTTGAGGTTGACTTGTCAATGGACAAGTGCCATCACATCTGTTTTTGAGTCGTGACAAATCATATCAGAGCCCCTGGTTCATCGGTTTCACGTGTGTACAAGCCAAGTCTAAGTAGAGTCTTGAGGACAGATACAAAGACATTTGTACTTATCCTCAAGAGGCTACAAATATTTGGTAGAAAACTTCCTTTTATTTATCCTTTCTTATCGTGCGTTGTTACCTTCGCTAGTGCTGAGTAGCAACGTATTGTTTTGGAAGATCTTAAGGATGAGAGCTTCTATTTCCAGTGGTAGAGGAGAGGCAGTCCCCGATCATGTTCTTTAGACCGCATCTAGGGGTATAGGTAGGGCCCGTGCTAAAGGCCGTGCTCGTGGAGTAGCACATACTAGAGGTTATGACCGTGAGCGAAACTAACCAGGGGCATATCTATAAAGTCTTTTCCTAAGTCACACGTTGAGACTACTAAGGACCAGATTCCTCTCGAGGTTGGAGCTCCTTTATTTTAGGAGACTTTGTTGAGAATGGTAGATTTGTAAGGGAACTTCTCTCAGGGTAGTGTGACAGGTACGACATAGGGTGCTTAAACGAGGATATGGGTGTAGGCACCAGGTCAGGAGAAGACTTTGGGCATTCATGTTTAGGTGGGCCAGCCACTAGTGTTTCTTGCACTAGTTATTGGTGCACAAATTGCTCCTGAGGTTATTTTGACAGTGGTTGATCAACATTTTTATGAGAGGTTTCAGAAGATGAAACCACCCTAGTTTTAGGGTGGTAAAAGAGAGGATGCTTCTGAGTTCTTGATTTTGTGCCATGAGATGCTTGAGGCAGTGGGTATAGTGGATGCTCATGGTGTCTGGTTTGTTGAACTTCAGCTTCGTGGTCACGCTAGAGAGTGGTGGAGGAGTTTTGTGAGGTCCATACCAGTTGGATCTCCACTGACAGAGTGGGATGTGTTCTCTTGCTCTTTCAAGGATCACTTAATTCCTTTGAGCGTGTGAGAGGAGAGTCTTTTGAGGTTTGAGGGCTTGACTCAGAGTGGTTTGTCTATGATCGAGTATGAGGCCCGTTTCTATAAGCTTTCTAGGCATGCTATGACTATTGTTCCGGATGAGGCAGAGAGTGTTCGCAGGTTTGTGAGAGGGTTACCTTTCTTCGTCAGGTCTTATGTGTTCAGAGCAGCTAGAGAGGGGGCTTTTTTCCAGTACATTATGAGCACCGACAATGAGGTAGAGTTGATGGTTTCAAAGAACTTTGAGGAGCCCAAGAGGTCCATTCTTCTGGTCTATTTTTTGGTTTCTCATATGGAGGGAGAGGTTCACATAGAGAAAGTAGCTCTTTTCAGCTCCGGGGACCGATTCATGTTTTTATGCCAACAACTTAGAGTGGGTAGTCAGCCTGAGGATCTTTTGTCTCTGGCCAAGGTGGCCATGGTAGTTCGTGTAGTTCGCATCAACAATTATCTGTGCCAAGATCTTGCTTTACTTGTAGAGATCCAGGTCATGTGATGCAATAATGTCCTATATATACTCAGTCAGGACCTCAACATTCTTATTCAACTGCTCTAGCTAGGGATTAGGCACCTTTGACCAGGGGTCGAGGAAGAGTTCAATCCGTTAGAAGTGGCAGGACTACTAGTAAAGGTACTCCAGCTTCACAGGGTGGAGGTAGAGGTTCTACTCAGGCTACATGCAACCAAGATGGCAAGTGTTATGCTTTTCTAGAGAGGCCTAAGGCTGAGATTATTGATGTTGTGATCACAGGTATCGTCCTAGGTTTCCATCGACCTACGTGTGTATTATTTGATCCAGGTTTTACTTTCTCATATGTGTTTACCTATTTTGCTGCACAGTTTGTTATGATGTTTGATTGCATGCCTGTGCTTGTTCATGTTTCTACACAGTGGGTGAATCCTTAGTGGTGGATCGAGTGTATCGATCCTATCTTATTTCTTTGACCGAGTAGGATACTTGGGTAGACTTGATCATTTTGGGGATGGTAGACTTTGATATTATCTTGGGTACTGATTTGCTCTCTCCACATTATGTTATTCTTGATTGTTATGCTATGAGTGTGACCTTAGTGATGCCGGGTGTCCCGGGAGTTGAGTGGACATGTTCTAGTTGTTCCTACTCTAGCAAAGTTATCTCCTTCATTATATCTCAGAGATTGGTTAATAGAGGTTGTTTGTCCTATTTGAATTTCATTCGGGATAACAGTGTTGAGCCATCTCCCATGGATTCTGTGCCCGTCGTTCGAGAGTTTTAGGATGTGTTTCCTACTAATCTTCTAGGTGTTTCTCCGAATAGGGATATTGATTTTTCGATTGACTTGGAGCTGGGCACAAAGTCCATCTCTATTCCTTCTTATCGCATGGCTCCGACCAAGTTGAAGGAGTTGAAGGTCCAATTACAAGATTTGTTGAGTAAGAGGTTTATTCACCCTAGTCTTTATCCATAGGGTTTTCCTGTGTTGTGTGTGAGGAAGAAGGATGGATCCATGATGTGTATTGATTATCGATAGTTGAACAAAGTGACACTAAAGAACAAGATTTCTATTCCTCATATTAATTATTTATTTAACCAGCTTCAGGGTGACTCTCTATTTTCTAAGTTTGACTTGAGGTCCGGTTATCACCAACTGAAGATTAGGGCATCAGATATCCCTAAGACAGCGTTCGAGACTCGTTTTGGGCACTATGAGTTTCTTATGATGTCTTTCGATTTGATTAATGCCCTTGCAATGTTCATGGAGTTGATGAACGAGGTGTTCCGACCTTATCAAGATTCTTTTCTCATAATGTTCATTGACAATATCTTGGTGTAGTCTAATACTAAGAAGGATCACAATCGACATTTGGGGATTGTACTCCAAAGATTGAGGAAAGAGAATCTCTATTCCAAGTTTTGAAAGTGTGAGTTTTGTCTTGATTCTGTGGCATTTTTGGGACACATGGTGTCCAAGGTGGATATTCGGGTTGATCCACCCAAGATCAATGTAGTGAGGGGCAGGACCTACATCGGTTATTGAGATCTGGTGTTTTGTGGGACTTGGGGCCAATTACCGATGATTTGTGTAAAGATTCTCTACCATTGCATCCCCTTTGACTACACGGACTCGACAAAGTGTGAGTTTCTAGTGGTCTAATGAGTGTGAGGAAAGCTTTTCAAAAGCTCAAGACCTTGTTAACGTCGGCTTTTGTTTTGACTTTACTCGAGGAGGGTGTGGACTTCACTATTTATTGCGATGCTTCTGGAGTCGGGTTAGGCGGTGCTCTAATGCAGAAGGGTAAGGTGATTTCTTATGCCTCTAGGTAGTTGAAGACCTATGAGAGGAAGTACCCTACCCATGATTTGGAGTTGGCAGCGGTAGTGTTTCTGCTTAAGCTATGAAGACATTATCTGTATGGGATTCATTGTGAGGTTTTCACGGACCATCAGAGTCTTCATTATGTCTTCAGTCAGAGAGATTTGAACTTGAGGAAGCACAAATCTCTTGAGCTATTGAAGGACTATGACATCACCATCTTGTATCATCCAGGGTAGGCCAATGTGGTGGTCGATTCTTTGATTAGAAGGACTTCTAGCATGGGAAATCTTGCCGCCAGTTGTATGGAGGAGAGACCATTGGCTAGATATGTTCAGAGGTTAGCCAATAGTCTAGTTTGGTTTCAGATTTTGAGGATATGAGTGGTTTGATTGCTTTTATTGTGTCTCGTTATTCCTTAATTGAGCAGATTCGTGAGTGCCAATTTTATGATGAGAAACTATGTCTCATTCAAGACAACATAATGAGAGGGGAAGCTGAGGATGCTGTCCATGATTCTGATGGTGTCTTGCGGATTGGAGGCAAACTTTGTGTGCCCAAGGTTGGTGAGTGATGAGTTCAAGATTTGGACTCATTTAGGGATTTGTTTACATATATTAAGTGTCCTCAAATGCTTAAATTATGCCAATAACTGAGGTTAAATCCTTGATTTTCAGGTACATGGGTTGAGGAACAAAGCTAGGACATTAATAGGCAAGAAGGACAAGAGAAACAAGCCTGATGATCACCGACAGAACTCGACGAATCACCAAGCTACCCCTGGTCGCCTTAATTTACAGACCGCTGAGCCTAAAATAGGAGGAACTTCAGCGAACTGCATTTCCTATCGGTGAATGATGACCGTGTCATCGAAAAGTACTGATGGAGACCCAGGTGAATGCAGATTGGCGAGCTAAGAGACTAAAGGGCGCATCGTGGAGTGGAACGACGATCTCGATCTGGATAGCCTAAAATTACAGTGGTTGGACGAGGAAAATATGAAGCAAGAAGGTGAGATGAGAGGTTGATCGCCAAGTCGCCGAAAGGATCGGTGAAGCCCGACTTCCTCACTGAATGGCCCAAAAAGTCACACCTCAGCTTAGTATAAATTGATCTTTGGAAGAGAGAGAAATCATTCAGAAATTGTGAGGGACAAAAAGAAGGAGAGCAAAAACACTATTATTGTTGATTTTGAATAGTTTTTGCACTATTTTCAATTGGGTATTGTAATAGCGAAGAGATTCTCCATAGTAAACTTTTGACTTTTAAATACCCAGCTATGTAATCTGTAGCAGGTATCGAATTTTGTCTTTTTACGATGATTGGCTAAAACCCCTATCTTGGGGGTTTGACAATGTAACCAATTGCTGTGCTTGATTCAATGGGTGCTAGTAATTATTGATTTTTGGTGTTAATTTGAAGTGGGGCTGAGTTATTACGGTGGTTTAGCTTCTATATTGTATGTTTATCGCAATGTACTTCAGGGTTTTACGCTTGCTTGAGAAATAAGTGTAGGGCTAAGGTAGTAACTTAGCATCCTTAGCTAGTGGGTCTTGATGGTTTCAGTTGAGAAAGTGAAATGCAAGCTCCATCCTGTGTTTCTAGCTCAAGAGAGTAGATTTGACGAGATTGTGGGCTGGTCTTCTTATGGAATGCACTGAGGTTTGAAAGAACTCAGTGGAAATAAGGTATTTGTTCAAGAGAAAAGTGCCTTATCTAAAGTCCATCCCACCCATAACAAATTAGCATGGTTGGTTAATGTTTAACACCTGTTGAGTTGAAATTAACAGTTGGTTAGTCAATCCCCCCAAGTATTGCCTCCTTATTTGATTGTCTCTCGTTGATTGTTGACGTGGTTTAGTAGTCCGACAACTGTTCGTTTGGATTAGTGAGGACGTTTTTTGAGTTTGGTTAATAGATTTCTAAACGTTTTATGAGTTCAGTTGCAAAGGTCACCATCATAATTTCATAATCGAATTCAAAAGAAAGTTACTCTCTCTGTAGGATCGACATTAACTCTTTTAGTTGGGTTTATATTAATTTACTATCATTGACACTTAGAATTGGAAGAAGTGTCCTTGAAACTTTAATCAAAATGGCGCCGCTGCTACCGGGGAGTAACATTATTTAGAGTTCTTTTTATCTAAGTTTGACCTGTGAATTTGTCGGCTGTAGTTGAATCGATTTGGGCTGCATTGTGCTCGTGTTGATTGGGCTGAATGGAAGTAAGAATGAGGCAGAGGTGAATGGTAGCCAAGCAGGTCACCGAGATGGTATCGATGATATTAATAGTGTGTACAACCCATCCCAATCGGGTGATATGGGTGCAATTTTCCTACCACCAACTAATGAGTATACGATATTTGAGGTCACGAGCACAACTCTTCATCTCCTCCAAATGAAGGGACTTTATGGAGGGCTGGTTCATGAAGATCCACATGAGTATGTGAGGAATTTTATAGATGTGTGCAACCCATTTTCATTAAAGAATGTGTCACAAGAGTCAATTCGGCTTAGGTTATTTTCACTATCTCTGACGGGAGAAGCTAGAAAGTGGTTGGCTGAGTTACCAAAGAAATTCTATCACATTGTGGGAGGAGCTTGTCACGGCCTCAATGCGAAATTCTTTCCTCCGTCGAGGAAACTCTGGGATAACATTCAAGGTTTTAAGCTATTGGAGGGTAAACCCATCCATGAAATGTGGTTGAGGTTTAAGAAATTCCTACTTCAATGCCCAACTCACGGGCTACCAAATGATTTGCTACTCCAATATTTTTACCGGAGTCTTGATTTTGAAAATAAAGGAGTGGCTGATCAATTGGTTAGAGGGGGAATGATGTTGCAATCATTTGAGGTGGCTTCATTTCTTCTTGATGACATGACAAAGATAAATCAAGCTTGGTACACTCAAGAAGATCAAGTTTCCCCTTTTTGTTTTAGAATGACTTAAGAGCAACTTGATAAGGAAAGAGAACATCAAGAAGATGTTGTCCCAAATGGAGCTACTACAAGAACATATGTTGGAGAATGTGAAAAAGCCCAAGGCAACATGTGTTTAAAGTTGAGGAGGGTTATTCCTCAGGTTATTCAAAGCCGGGGGAGAATAAAGGTTGGAATTCCAAGAGATACAAGGAGGGTTTTCACCCACACTATTTACAACGAGGTGGGAATCAAGGTTGAAACTCTCACAAAGAGGAAGAGAAAAGAAGATACTATCAAGAATGGGTTGAGCAAAGTGATTATTAGAGAAGAGAGGATGATAATGAAGAAGACCACACTCAATCGAGTGAGAGCCCAAAGTTGAAAGGGAGTGCAAGTAGCCCACGGGTGAATGATTTGCTGTCACGCATCCTTGACAAAGTTGAAGGTTTAGATGATTTGTCAAAAGGGATGAAAGTCGATTTTTCATCATTGAACAATAGAGTGAACTCTCACGCAGATGCAATTAAGCTACTAGAAGGTTAGTTGAGTTTACTGTCAGCACAGTTGAAACTAAATATGACGAGGGAAAATGGTGATAGAGGTCTAGCTGTGGTTACACGTAGTGGAAAGGTAGAGATAGGTGATGTGACGAGCAATGATGAAGCTCAAGTTCATGAAGAAGACAAAGGTATGGAGGAAGAAGAAATACTCATCCATCAAAGCATCGCCAAAGGGTCACAAAAAAATGTGGAAGAAAACAATCCAATCCCAAAAATGGTGCAACCTCTACCCAAAATATCTCCTCCATTTCCCCAACGCCTCAAGAAGAAGAACGAGGATGAGAAGTTCAAGAAGTTTTTATCAGTGTTCACGACATTATCGATTAATCTCCCTCTAGTGGAGAAATCCCGGGTTATGCCAAGTTTATGAAAGAGTTAGTCACAAAAAAGAAGCTTGAACTTTGAAACAATTGAAGTTTCTCATAGTTGTAGTGCAATTATGACTAAGGAGCTGATAAAAAAGAAAGAAGATCCCAGAGCGTTCACCATCCCTTGCACCATCGGCATGCTCCAATTTGCCAAGGTTCTATGTTAGTTAGGAGCAAGCATCAACCTAGTGCCATACACAATCTACAAACAACTTGGGTTAGGTGAACCGAAATCCACAACAATGAGACTCTTGATGGTAGACTAATCAATTAAACACCCTGTGGGGATACTATACAACATCTTGGTAAAGGTTGACCGATTCATTTTTCTGGCTGATTTTGTCATTCTCGATTGCGAGATCGATGCTGAAATTCACATCATTTTGGAAAGACCATTCTTGGAAACCGTGAGAGCTTTGGTAGATGCTGAAAGTGGGGAGTCGAAGTTTTGGGTGAACGAAGATGAATTAACCTTTAATGTGTGTAAGTCAATGAAGCACCCAAGCGATATTCATGTGGTATCTACTATTGATGTTATTGATAAGGCAGTGGCTAGTGTGAGCCATTTGATGTGTATGAGTGAACCACTTGAGGCCGTGCTTGCTAACTATGATGAGTTCGAAGTTCAAGGCTACGAAGAGGTAGTAGCTGCTCTTTCGGGGAATATTCAAAGACTCCTTTGAAGCTGGACATTGATCTTAATAATCGAGAAAGTCCTCCCGCAAGCCATCAATGGAGGAACCACAAAAGGTCGAATTGAAAGTGCTTCCCTCCTATCTCTGATATGCTTTCTTGGGGGAAAATAAAACATTACCTGTAATCATTGCAGCTGATTTGCTTGAATGGCAAGTAAAATTGCTTTTTGAGGTGTTGAGAAGACATATCAAAGCTATAGGTTGGACTATCCCTGACATAGTGGGCATTCCTCCCGGCATTTGCACTTGCAAAATTTAGCTTGATAGTGAATGTAAACCGAGTGTTGAACATCTGCGGAGATTGAACCCACCAATGCAAGAGGTGGTAAAAAAGGAGATAATAATATTGTTGGATGCAGGTGTGATCTACCCTATTGCAGATAGCAAATGGGTAGGTCCCGTACAATGTGTACCGAAAAAGGGAGGCATCACAGTAGTCCCAAATGAAAAGGGGGAGTTTGTGTCTATGAGATCGGTGACCGGATGGCGAGTGTGCATGAATTACCAGAAGCTAAACTCGTGGACCGAAAAAGATAACTTTTCCCATGCCTTTAATGGATCAAATGCTTGATCGACTTTCAGAGAGAGGATGATATTGCTTTTTGGTTGGGTACTCCGGTTATAATCAAATCTCTATTTCTCCGGAAGGCCAAAACAAAACCACCTTTACCTGCCCGTATGAAACTTTTGCCTTCAAACGGATGCCGTTCGGGTTATGTAATTCTCTGGCAACATTTCAACGTTGCATGCTATCTATTTTCGCTGACATGGTGAAGGATTTGATGGAAGTCTTCATGGATGACTTCTTGGATGTGGGTGATACTTTTGAAGCATGTTTGGAGCACTTGGGACAAGTTCTTCAAATATGCGTGGAGACAAATTTGGTCCTAAATTGGGAAAAATGCCACTTTATGGTTAGGGAAGGTATAGTTCTTGGTCACAAAATTTCACAAAAAAGGCTGAAGGTTGATAAAGCAAAGATTGAAGTGATTGCGAAGTTACCACCACCAATTTTGGTGAAGGGCATTCATAGTTTCTTGGGACATGCCGGCTTTTACCGGAGGTTCATCAAAGACTTCTAAAATATTGCATACCCTCTATGCAAACTTTTGGAGAAGGTGGTGAAATTCAACTTTGATGATGCGTGCATGGTGGCCTTCAAGTGTTTGAAAGAAAAATTGATCTCCACCCTGGTTATCATTAGTCCCGATTGGTCAGAACCCTTCGAAGTTATATGTGATGCAAGTGGCACGACATTAGGTGTCGTGCTGGGGAAAAATGCAACAAACTATTTCACCCCATTTACTATGCAAACAAAACTCTAAACGGTGCTCAACATAACTATACAGTTACAGAACAAGAATTACTTGCGGTAGTATATGCGTTTTAGAAATTTCAGGCATACTTGCTAGGCACTAAAGTGGTTGTTCACACAGATCATGCGGCTCTGTGTTATTTGATGGCAAAGAAGGATGCCAAGCCGAGAATAATACAGTAGGTACTGCTGTTGCAAGAATTTAACTTTGAAGTCAAGGATAGAAGAGGTTCTGAAAGCTAGGTGGCTGACCACCTATCAAGGTTAGAAGGCAATGAGAATGATGAGCTCGAGGTAGACATAAATGATGCATTCCCCGATGAACACCTATTCACGGTAACTCTCCATCAAACTCCTTGGTATACTGATTTTGCTAATTACGTGGTGTGTGGATTAATGCCAGAAGAACTAAATTTCTATCAACAAAAGAGGTTCTTGTTCGACGTGAAGAAGTACTTTTGGGATGAACCATATTTATTCAGAGAGTGTGTAGATCATATCATTATGAGATGTGTGCTAGAGGAAGAAGTCAACGAAATTCTCCATGCTTGTCATGCTTCACCGGTTGGGGATCATCATGGTGGGGTGCCTACAACTGCCAAAGTTCTTCAAAGTGGTTACTACTTGCCGTACCTTTACAAAGATGCTCATGAGTTTGTTAAAAAGTGCACTCAATGTCAAAAACAAGGTGGAGTGTCTAAAAGACATGTGTTGCCTCTCACGCCTATTCCGGAGGTTGAGTTATTTGATGTTTGGGGAATAGATTTCATGGGTTCATTTGTAAGCTCGTTTGGTAATAAGTACATTTTGGTGGCAGTAGATTATGTTTCTAAATGGGTAGAGGCTGTCATATTACCAAACAACGAAGGGAGAAGTGTTGTTCAGTTCCTAAAACGCTACATCTTTGCCAGGTTTGGTACTCATCGGGCTATTATTAGTGATGGGGGATCCCATTTTTGCAACAAACTTTTTGCGTCCGCATTGAGCAAATATGGGGTGAACATAAAGTAGAAACTCCATATCATCCTAAAACGAGTGGCCAAGTGGAAGTTTCAAATCTGGAAATCAAGAGTATCTTGGCAAAGATAGTAAATGAAAATAGGACTGATTTGTCTCGAACGCTAGATGATGCTCTGTGGGAATATCGCACCACCTACAAAACACCAATCGATATGTCTCCGTATCAACTAGTCTTCAAAAAATCTTGCCATCTACCGGTTGAATTGGAACACAAAGCATTATGGGCATTAAAGGCTCTAAACCTGAACTGGGCAAATACCTCAAAAGGAAGAGTAGATCATCTCAATGAATTGGTTGAATTCAGGTTCCGGGCTTATGAAAGTTCAACAATCTACAATGAAAAGATGAAGAAATGGCATGATTCTCGAATCCTTAAGAGGGAGTTCCAAGTTAGAGATTGGGTGTTACTATATAATTCTCGACTACAACTCTTTTCAGGAAAGCTCAAATCCAAATGGTCAGGTCCATTTAGAGTAACTCGGGTGTTAACAAATGGTGCCATTGAAGTCGAAGGTAAATAAGGCCCTGCTTTCAAGGTGTATGGGCAACGCTTAAAGTTTTTTTTTGGAGAATGCCATGAGGTTTATATGATTCAAGTGGTGTATTTGGAAGATGCTTGAGAGCATTTCCACGTCGTGCCACGATGTTAAATAAGGCGCTTATTGGGAGGCAACACAAGTGTTAGTTTTTCAAATAATGTATGCTGAATGTGCAGGTGTAGGCATTTTACGAGGTGAAGGTTCCATCGGCGGATCACCAAATCCGTTAAGCGATCTCGATGTTGATCGCCTTTTTGGCATCAAAAGTTGGGCTAAGATACTGGAACATTAGGCGGGGTATATCCATCACTCAACGACACGGTAAACTGATAGGGCGAGCCGAACTTCACCGCCTTTTTGCATTAGTCCTGATAGCTTGACGTCTTGGAGCAGTCGATGAGGATTCCAACCCATTAGGCAATGTGCCAAAGCCATTCGGCATACTCACTCTTGTCCGCCATTCTGGCCATAATGGATTAGTTACAGCCTGGAATATTTGGTGAACCCCTAAATGTTTAGCGAAGCGCCAAACAGTTCGGTGAACCCAACAAGCCTTCGCTGAATGGGCACCTAGTTAAGATTTCTTGTCACCCTATTCTTTTTGTTTTAGTACTAGTAGTCTACTTTTTCCTTTGTTATTGTTGGTTCTCTATTCACATTGAGGACAATGTTGGATGCTTTTGGTGGGGGTGGTAGGTGTTTGGTTATTAAGTCCTTTGTTCGTTTGAAAAGTTATCTGACTTTCGGTTATGATCAATATCGATGACTTGAATAGTGCTCTTAATATGGAACAAAAATGAATGTGCGGCTACGATGAGGCCAAATAAAGTTGCATAGACAATGTGTGAACTTGTTGCATCTCGTTGTGACTAGCCGATTATCGAATAGAGCCTCTTATGATGAACATTGCACACTAGTGAAAGTGTAGAGTCTCATTTGATATTGGTGCCTATTCCTTGTGTGATGAGCTTACTTTGAACCTTGTGTGATGACACCTAGAATTTTCCCCGTTGGTCTAGTTGACTAAGTGATGCAAGCACTTGAAATGATCTTAGGCAACAAATTTTGAAGAGTGAAACAATTTGACAATATACCTCTTTTGTGTCTAACCTTGGGAGATGTGTGAACCTTGCTTGAACAAACTCCTTTGAGCCTTATCCTTTTCTTGGAAGAAACTTGATGCAATTGTGACCCCTCTTTATCCATTCACCTATAAATCTCATGAAGTGTGGTTTGTTTGAATAGCCAACTTAGGCCAAAAACCTAAGTTGGGGGTATGGCGATAGTAGAAGGTAAATCAAGAAATTTGAAGAAGTCCCCCTTTGATCCATGATTTTAAAAAAAAGATGGAACCCCTCCATATAAAAAAAGAGGAAGAAAAAGAATAAAAAAATTGTAAAATAAAGTTTTGAAAGTTGCAAAAGAAATGGGGTATCCAGAAACTTATTGAAAGTTGAATAATGGGGTGATTATTGAGTATGAGTGAAAATGCTGAAGAAGAGGAAGAAAAGTGTTGTTCAGACCACATTTCATGAGGGTAGCAACCACTAAGCCTAAATTACCATACACTCTGCCCCATTGAAAGCCTTTAAAAGACCTTTTTGATCTTGAGTTGGCTGAAACGAATGTTGATTGGAAAATACGGGCAAACCTATGGGTGAAGTCATGCATGTGTTCATCTTTGTGAGTGTGAGAGTCGTATGTGATTCCGGAGCTATAAATTGTTGAAGAATAGTGTGTGAATATGGAATCATGTTTGTTGTGAGGGCATTTGAGTACCTTTGTTGAGCTTTAACTTACATTTGAAGCAAGTATTGTGAGCTTGAGCATCTCTGATAATGGTGAGTCACAATTTGAATCCTTGAGTGCACAATTAATCCTTGCATGAGTAAGTTGAGTCTTGTTGTGTTTATTCATGATTGAGTCTTCTGTAGCACTATTTGAGACATCCTTTTTGAACTATTGAACTTGAGTTTTACTTGAGGACAAGCAAAAGTTTAAGTTGGGGTGTTGATGAGTCCGAGATTTGGACTCTTTAGGGCTTTGTTTACATAGATTTAGTGTCCTTAAATGCTTAACTTGTGCCAATAAATGATGTTAAATCCTTGATTTTCAGGTACATGGGTTGAGGAACAAAGATAGGACATTAATAGGTAAGAAGGACATGAAAAACAAGCTTGATGATCGCCGAGAGAACTCGGTGGATTGCCAAGCTACCCTTGGATAACCTTAATTTACAGACCACTAAGCCTAAAATAGGAGGAACTTCAGCGAACTGCATTTCCTATCGGTGAATCGCCGACTGCACCGGTGAAAGAAGACCATGTCACCGAAAAGTACTTATGGAGACCCAGGTAAATGCAGATTGGCGAGTTAAGAGACTAAAGGGTACATCACAAAGTGGAATGGTGATCCCGATCTAGATCGTCTAAAATTATAGTGGTTGAGCGAGGAAAATGAGAAGCAAGAAGGTGCGATGATAGGATGATCGGGGAGTCGCCGAAAGGATCAACGAAGCCCGACTTTCCTCGCCGAATGGCCCAAAAAGTCACACCTCAGATTAATATAAACTGATCTTTGTAAGAGAGAGAAAACATTCAGAAATTGTGAGGAACAAAAGAAGTGGGTCTGAGTTATTACTATGGTTTAGCGTCTATATTGTATATTTATCGTAATGTACTTCAGGGTTTTATGCTTGCTTGAGAAAGAAGTGTAGGGCTAAGTGATATACTGTAAGTTTACGGTATTTTTAATATATTTCACTTAAGAGTTGTGGGTGTCTAGGGCCATTTTGTATTGGTATTAATGTATTTTTATTATGTTTGTAGGAAATAAGTTCGGACGTGGAAGTATGCGACACAACTGAAGAAATTTGTAGAAAATGGCATCTACGAAAGTGATTGACGGACCGTAGGTCCATTCACATTCCGTAGGTTGTGATCATAGATGGGCAGGCAATGCATGAAGAAGAAATCAGGGAATTCTTGACTAAGTTTGGAATCACGAACTCAAACAACGGATCATAGATCGACCTACTGGCTATCCTGCAAGTCCGTCAAATGTTTCAGAGAAGGGGTTCTGGTAAGTGATGTTGAAGATTCTAAGTATGGAGCTACAGAGGAGGACCCACGGAACATGGATCGATCCACGGTCTATACTGTTGGTCCATCGATTGAAGCTGAGAAGTGGAGATTTTGAAGTTGAAAAAATGCCTAAGTCCTGAGTCACGGAAGGGACCTATGGACTGTAGGTCATTCCACGGTCCGTAGGTCAGTGTCGTAGATCAAAACCGCATCTGAAACTTTATTTCCTTATTTCGTTTCCTTTTTAGTTGGGACTTGTTTTTCTATATATAGGGCATGTAAACCTCGTTTTTAGGGGTCAGACTTTATTATTTTAGTTCTAGTTTTTGGCTTTGGAGATTAACTTACAATTTTAGCAATTCTTGATTTCCTAAGTTCGTTTTGAAGATTTTGACTTTGAAATTCAAGTTGAGATTCTGGGTTTATTCTTCTCATTACGTAAGTTCATGATTTCTTCATCTAAAAATATGAATTGTGTTCTTGCTACTATGGGTAACTAAATTCACAACTAGGGTTGTGGGAACCATGAGAGATTAACAAAGTATGAATAGTAACTAAGTAATTCTTGAATAGTGTTATTGCATGCATTGATAATTTTTTCGTTTAGAAGTCTTTTTAGCGGTGCAAACGTTAGAACTCACCCTGTTGCTACTTCCCAGATCAAGGTGGTAGTTAATAAGAAAAGAATTATCAACATAGATTTAGTGTGATACTATCTAATAGTCTAATGTCGATTGGTGCGAGGGTGAAAACTAAACCATACATCGATGTGATGTCTAATATGAGGTAAAGGTAAGGGTTAGTAAATTATACACACAAGGTGCGGGGTGAAATTCTCTAGTTGCTGGACCAAGGATTTAAAGATACCTAACTTATCACTTTGTATGTAACACACTAGGAAAGAATTACTATTACTAGGATTACCGCGTTATGAGCTTATGGACACCCTAGTTTCTCTCTCATCTTGATAACAACAAAGTTGAATCCTGGTCACTTGTTACTTAACTACAATTTCCAGAATTTGTTTCACAAATCTCCCCCCCTTTAATTACTTGTTTTGGAAATACGTTGATTAAACGAATATAATCGTGGGTTAACGTTAAGTCTAAACCATATTCCTCGTGGGATCGACCCCAACCTACAAGTTGGGTTCTTTACTTGATAACGATCGCTTACGCTTCTTTAGGGAGGTGTAATTTGAGCGTATCAAATTTTGGCGCCGCTGCCGGGGAATAAGGCTTTTAGATTAAGTTTAACTACATTATTGAACTTTAGTCAAATATTTCCTAAGTTTACTTTTTCTTTTGTTTTTGTTTCTCTCAGGTTCGTACTCTAGTGTATGCCATGTACACGAAGCCAAGGTGAACCACTTACTCTTTACGACACAGAATTGAACAGAACTTTGCGAAGAATGAATAACCAAGGAGACCTAGTCAATCCTATCAGGAGGAAATCTAGGTAATGGAGTTGGGTTGCGCCTTGGAGGGTTGGTGATGAGAATAATCAGGTTCAAGCTGAGAATCGATTGGGAGATGCATTGAGGGTACAAGATCCACCAAGACCAAGACTGCGTGATAACTATAGGGTCAACTTTAATGCCGCTGAATCTGAAGGACCTCTTGTCCTACCCATCTACCTCTGGGGGCATACATTTGTGGTGACTAGTAGTTTGATGCAGATGCTTACAACGAGGGCTTGTTTGCTGGTTTGGCATCGAAAGATCCACATGCTCACGTAGCCAAGCTAAGGAGTGTTTGCAAAAGTTGTGTGGGTCGACCGGACTTGGACATGGATGTCAATGGATTGCGAGTATTCCCTCTATCATTGATCGGCGATGCTGCTGTGTGGCTTAATGAGCTTCCTTATAACTCAATCTACACATGGGGACAACTAACTGAGGTGTTCTTGGCAAGATTCTTTCTTGTGTCAAAGAAGCTGAACCACAAAGATAAACTCAACAACTTCGTAGCATTACCGGGAGAGTCTGTGAGTAGCTCTTGGGATAGGTTCACTGTTTTCATATGAAGTGTTCTAAATCACTGCATTGATGATGAATCGCTGAAGGAGTATTTCTACCGAGGTCAGGATGCCAATAGTAAGGTGCTGCTTGATACTATCGCTGGAGGTTCATATGGTGAGTGCACTTTTGAGCAGATTGCGGTGAAACTGGAGAAGATTTCCCAAAATAATAAAGCGTGGAGCACTAGAAAGTCAGATCCTGGAAGGAACACATTTGCCGTTCAAGCTACAAATAACCAGTTTGCAGATGAGATTCGTGAGGATATGGCTTAAATGAGGACCGAATTAGGGTTGGTGTTAAAACATGTGAGCGGAGGTGCGAAAAAGGTAAATGTTGTCAATTATTTGATAGAAATCCACCATCGGGTGAGGAGTGTTACTATGCAGAGGATACATATGCGGTGAATAATCAGATGGGGGGTTTCTGAGCCAATGCCCAAGGTTCCAATATGGATAATTGGTGCCAAGGTCAAGGAAACCAAGGTCGGAACTATGGTAACTACAACCAAGAGGGTCAATATGTCCGGGATGGGAACTACAATCGCGACAACAACTACAACTAGAACAACTATGGCAATAGAAATGATCGGGTTAGACCTTATGTCCCTCCTCAAAATTGGGAATCTGGTAATAGGGAAGCTGGAGGTAATATGTCACGTATTGAGGATATGATGCAGAAGATGATGAGAAGGTTTGATGCAACTGATGAGAATGTGAAGGAGATGCGAAATGACTTGTCTGGTATTGGTCAAGAAGTTGGTGCCCATGCAGTGTCAATCAAGCATCTTGAGCAGCAGATGACTTAGTTGTCTACTACAGTGAATCCATGTCAACCAGGGACACTTCTTAGCAACACCATCTAGAATCCAAAGAATGATGGGCATTGTATGACAATCACTACTCGAGGGGCTAAGCAGACCATTGATCCATTGATGCCATCTGGGGTTGAAGTTGAGATAACTTAGAAAGTTGTTCCCATGCCTAGACCTCCACCTCCCTTCCCATAGAGGTTAGTGAAGAAGACTGAAGAAGGCAAATACCACAAGTTTATTAGTATGTTGAAGTAGCTTTCCATCAATGTGACGTTGATAGAAGCTTTGGAGAAAATGCATGGGTATGTAAAGTTTATGAAGGATTTGGTAACTAAAAAGTGGGCCGTGAGTTTTGAAGATGATGATAAGTTGCAACATTGTAGTGCTATTGCTACAAGGTCCCTTATGCAAAAGAAGGAAGATCCTGGGGCTTCACTATTCCTTCTACCATTAGGTTGCTACATTTTGCAAAGGCGTTGTGCGATTTGGGTGCTAGTATCAATTTGATGCCATTTTCTATTTACAAGAAGTTGGGTTTAGGGTATCCAAAACCAACTGTGATGCGACTGCTTATGGCCAATAGAACTGTGAAGAAGCCCATTGGTGTGCTCCAAGATGTACTAGTGAAACTGGAGTCTTTTATCTTTCCGGCAGATTTTGTGATACTTGATTGTGATGTTGATTTTGAGGTTCCTATTATCCTTGGGAGACCTTTCCTAGTCACTGGGCGTGCCTTGGTTGATATGGAGAAAGGGCAGATGAAGTTACGATTGAACAATGAAGAGGCAACTTTCAATATCTCTAGGTCCATGAAGCAGAGTAGTGAGCTCAAATTGGTATCTATGGTGACACATATTGTAGAGAGTGGTTCTGAGGTGCCTATTGAAGAGAGGTTGGGTGTTGATGCACTAAAAGAGGTAATGATGAACTTTGATGGTGATGGTATTGAAGACTATGATGAATTGGTCGCCACAGTTGATAGGTTTGAATTTCGTTCAAAACCAAGGAGATTGGAATTAGACATGAAGAATCGCGACTCTCCACCTGCTAAACTATCTATTGATGAGGCATCAAAATTAGAGATTAAGGATCTACCATCACATTTGAGGTATGTTATTTTTGGGGAGAGATGGTACTTTACCGGTCATCATTGCGGCAGATTTGAATGTGGCACAAGTTGAGGCATTGGTTTTCTTGTTGAAGAGGTTCAAGCGAGCTATTGGGTGGACTATTGCGGACATTATTGGGATTCCTCTGAGTATTTGTTCTCATAAAATTCAACTCATGCTGGATCACAAGCCTAGTATTGAGCACCAGAGAAGACTAAATCTGCCTATGCAAGAGGTAGTTAAGAAGGAAATCATCAAGTGGCTGGATGTTGGAGTTATTTATCCCATGGCAGATAGTAGTTGGGTATGTCATGTTCAGTGTGTGCCCAAGAAAGGTGGGATTACTGTGGTACCTAATGAGAGAAACGATCTTGTTCCGATGCGGCCTGTGACTAGATGGAGAGTCTGCATGGACTACCGAAAATTGAATGCTTGGACAGAAAAGGACCATTTTCCTATGCTGTTCATGGATCAGATGTTGGATCAACTTGCGGGTAAGGGTTGGTATTATTTCCTTGATGGTTATTCGGGCAACAATCAGATTTCTATAGCTCCGAAAGACCAAGAGGAGACCACATTCACTTGCCCTTATGGGACTTTTGCATTCAAATAAATGCCATTTGGGTTGTGCAATGCTCCAACGACCTTCCAGCGTTGTATGATGTCGATATTTTCTGATATGGTGGAGGGCACTATTGAGGTAAATACGAATGATTTCTCTGTGGTAGGTGATTCTTTTGATCGTTGTCTAGACCATTTGGCTGAGGTGCTTAAAAGGTGTGAAGAGTGAAATCTTGTGCTCAATTGGGAGAAGTGCCACTTCATGGTGAAAGAAGGGATAGTTCAGGATCATCGGATTTCCGAGAAGGGTATTGAGGTTGATAGAGAAAAATTTGAGGTAATAGAAAACCTTCTACCACCTATCTCTGTTAAAGGTGTTAGAAGTTTTCTTGGGCATGCAGGTTTCTATAGGAAGTTCATCAAGGATTTCTCCAAAATTGCACATCCATTGTGCAAACTGCTCGAAAAGGAGTATAAGTTTGATTTTGATGTAGCTTGTCTGAGAGAATTTGAAGAGTTGAAGGACAAGCTAGTTATTGCACCTATCATTATTTCACCAGATTGGGGACAACCGTTTAAGTAATGTGTGATGCTAGTGGAGTGACACTTGGTATGGTATTGGGACAGAGGCGAGAGAAGATTCTTCAACCTATTTATTATGTTAGCAAAGCTCTAAATGTTGCTCAAAAGAACTATACAGTGACTGAACAAGAGCTTCTTGCGGTGGTTTTCACATTCGAGAAATTTCGATCCTACCTGCTTGGTACTAAGGTCATTATGCATAATGACCATTTTGCATTGATGTATTTGATGGCTAAGAAGGATGCAAAAACTAGGTTGATTAGATGGGTGTTGTTGCTGCAAGAGTTTGACTTTTTGGTGAAAGATAGAATGGGGACAGAAAATCAGGTTGCCGATCACTTGTCTAGATTGGAGGAAGAAGCTATGCTCAAGCTTGGTGATAGGGCTGAAATTAATGATGCTTTTCCAGATGAACAGGTATTGGCTGCTTCTCATGATCTGATTCCTTAGTTTGCAGACTTTGCTAACTATCTGGCAAGTGATCTGGTGCCATCAAATTTGTCTTTTCACTAAAGGAAAAAGTTATGCATGATATGAAGAAGTTCTTTTGGGATGAGCCTTATTTGTATCGTAGTTGTGCTGATGGGATTATTCGTCGTTGTATGCCCGAGGTCGAGATGTTAAGTATACTTGAGTCATGCCATTCATCGCTTGTTGGTGGGCATCATAATGGTATTTGGACTGCGCATAAAATTTTGCAGTGTGGGTATTACTGGCCTACCATCCACCAAGATGCTCATGATTTCGCCAAGTCTTGTGACCGTTGCCAAAGAGAGGGAGGAATTTCAAAGAGGCAAGAGTTTCCTATTAATCCTATATTGGTGATAGAGTTGTTTGATGTATGGGGCATTGATTTTATGGGTCCATTTGTGAGTTCACATGGGATGAAGTATATTCTTGTTGCGGTTGATTATGTGTCGAAGTGGGTGGAAACAATTGCGCTTTCCAACAATGAAGGTAAGAGTGTCACCGCATTCTTGGAAAAGAATATCTTCTCCATATTTGGTACACCTAGGGCAATTATCAACGATGGAGATTCCCACTTTTGTAATAAGTTGTTCAAAGCGTTACTTGAGAAATATGGCGTCCGCCATAACGTAGCCACTCCTTACCATCCACAGTCTAGTGGGCAAGTCGAAGTGTCCAACAGAGAGATCAAGCAGATTTTGGCAAAGACTGTGAATGCTAATAGAATGGATTGGTCGAGGAAGATTGATGATGCTCTATGGGCCTATCACACCGCATTCAAGACTCCCATAGGTATGTCCCCCTACCAACTTGTATATGGGAAGTCTTGCCATTTGCCGGTAGAGCTAGAGCACAAGGCTATGTGGGCAATAAATAAGCTAAATTTGGATTGGGGGGCCGCATCAAATCAGAGAATGAGTGACTTGAATGCACTTGATGAGTTTCGCCTATGAGCTTATGAAAGTTCAGCCTTGTACAAGGAGAAGATGAAGAAGTATCATGATCATAGAATTGAAAAGCGAGAATTTGTTGTAGGTGATCTTGTGCTTCTATTCAACTCTAGGTTTCGTTTGTTTCTGGGCAAGCTCAAGTCCAAGTGGACCAGACCATTCTTAGTCATTCAAGTGCTCCCACATGGAGAAGTCGAGCTTGAATATAGTGAGGGAGCAAGGTTTAAGGTAAATGGGCAAAGGATCAAGATCTATCTGGGAAACACAGAAAGTGTGCAAGAAGTTGTTAAGGCCTATTATCTTGATGAAGTTTGAGTAATCAAGAGGCATGCGTCGTGCCGCGACATTAAACCAAGCGCTGCTTGGGAGGCAACCCAAGTTGTACAATCTAGCCAACTATAGGATTTTCTTTTTGATTTGGTAGTTTTCTTTGTTTAGTTGCTTTTCTGTATTCCTTTAGATAGGTGCTTTATTTTTGTTTTAGTGTTGGCTAGATATAGCATAGGGTCCGTGCCTAAAAGATTCCAGAAAATGTAAAAAGAAAGGCCTAACAGTTGCTACATGTGCAGGGTTTAAAAGCAAAATCTTCAGAAAAAGTCTATTGCAGAGGTCTACGGACCCCATCGATGGTTCGTGGTTCATTCCACGGACCGTGAATGGCGTCCGTAGATCCCAAGTAAGTTCTCTGAAATTTCTAAGTATGAGAGTGACTTACGGATCCCATCTACAGACCGTAGGTCGACCATGGACCGTAGACGGGGTCTCGTGGGTCCAAACCCTAGTTCTTCCTGACCTGAACCTGACCCCTTTTAAATAAAATCCCCCCACTTTCAAATCATTTCCCACTTCTAATAATACATCCTAACCGTTTTTAAACCCATCAAATTCCTAGAATCTCTCCATATTACCACCACTCACCCTTTAATCACTCCACATTCATCCTTCTATTTCCCAAATCACTCTCCTTTCCCCCCAAATCACTTCATCCCCATTTTTAGAGTTCCGGTGTTCGGGTTCGGTGCGAAAGGCGAGTAAAAAGGTTGTTGGAAGTCTAAACTCATCACACAATCATCCCATTTCCTTTGCTTGTAAGGTAATCAACTTTCCTTACACTTTGAATTTCCGATTCATTGATGTTATAGAAAGTCAGGATTTGGGTCTTAAATTTGGGTAGTTGTTGTATGAAAATGCATGCTAAACTAAAAGTATAAACACCGTTGGGATGATAGATTGTGATTGTGTGTCTTCATATTGTGTAAAATCAGTGAAATAAGAATCTAAATGCAAGTTTAGACTTAGGGTTCCTAGTCTTGTATGCATTACTTGTCAAACACTGAGTTATTGGAACCCTTGGGATGACAAACTAGCATAAATTATGTTAAAATGCATGATTAGGCAAAGATCAATAGGTTTGAATTGATAAAATTTGGTTTCGAAGTGAAGAGTGCCTGATACCCGGCACAAACTGGATTCACGAGACCCCGTCTATGGACTATAAATCAGTCTACGGATCGTAGATTGGGTCCGTAGACTGTGGTACAAAGCAATTCCACTAAGTGTGGAACCACAGAGGTGGATTATGGTCGATAGGTCAATCTACGGACCGTTCTGCACATCCGTGGTTCCATCAGAGCCCAAATTTTTAGGGACTTCTGACCTACGGAAGGGATCCACGGATCATAGGTCAGCCTACGGGCTGTAAATACCCACCGTAGGTGGCCACTGAAGCCATTGTTTGAATTTTTTTTGGTTTTTCATTTTGGTTCGTTCTTTATTCTAAATATTTTTCGAGTGTGTTTATTGGTTGTATTAGTACTAATTCTCCCTCCACAGGTACCATGGCCCCGAAGAAAGCTATAGCCGTCAAGGGTAGATCGAAATCCGTGGTGCCGACTTTTCGGCTAATCAATGAAGACACTGATGCAGAGAAAGACCCTGAATATGTCTCCCCCACTGGAAGGACATCACCCACAACACCCCGAGCTACTCGGAATCAGTCCAAGAAGGTGGTCCCCGACATAGTCATTGCCTCCTAATTTGATGAGGAGGATACACTGATCGGGTTACCGGCTGGCTCTGCCTCTGGTTCTGAGTCCGCATCTACTGCAGGGTCTGCTTCTGAGTTTGCCACAGGCTCGAGTTCACACGGTGGGGCTGCCTCATCTGAGGCTACTAGTTCGGGGGTGGTTCCAGTTCCACCAAACATAGACCCTCTTTCAGTTGTTGAGAAGCCTAATAGGTGGTGTGTAGAGGTTCAATGGTAGATATACAGAGACGCCTCGATGTTGAATGAGAAGAGGGTGAAGGCCCAACAAATCACTGAGAAGGGTAGAGTTCTCACAGAGAACCTACACACCATACTCGACATCCACCAGCTCTTTCAGAAACACAAGTTCGATTGGATGGCTCGGAACCCCGGGATTTATAGCGAGGAGATTGTGAGCGAGTTCTATGCTACCTATACCACACTTCGGGGCTCTATCAAAAGACGAGCCAAGCCCACGGTCGAGGACCTACTCACTTCCACTTTAGTCCGGGGTGTTTCGGTGGACATATCACCGATCACTATCATCCGATTCCTCTACGGTCCGGGCATTTCTTGGGCACTAAACACTGGAGAATTTGACTACCGGTGGGATATAATGAGGGGTGGTGAGTTCCAGCGGCATGAAGAGAAGAGGGAAGATGTCCTAATTTGGTTAGCCAGGCATATAGTAGTGGATGGAGAGCGCGCGGAGTGGGTAAGCACACCGTATTTGGGTATTTGGAAGGCCACCCTAAATTTGGTGGCCAAGTTCTTCTGGCTTCTGGTACGTAACAGGATATCGTCTACTAAGGCCGATAATACACTTACTTGGGATAGAGTGGTGATGGTTGCAGCTCTAGTAGCTGGGTTCGAGATAGACTGTGCCCGCATGTTGTTGGCAGTGATCCATGAGAGGGCATCAAGACTACCACTACTCTACCCTTTCCATGTATGATTTTTCAATTGTGCTAGGATGCTGGGTGCTTATCTGGCATTGTGATAACTTGGTATAGGCGACCGGGACACTTGATATCGGCCTTATTCAGGATGCAACCAATGTAGCTGCCCCACGACATGGCCCACAGATTGAGGTGCCGCCATTAGGAGAAGATTTAGTAGTTGATGTGGAGCAGATGCAGGGTGATGACCCTACCCCTCCAACCCACATTGATGATGCCCCGGCCACCCCACCTTTCAGAGCTGCTGTTGTGCCCTTCGCCCGAGTTTAGAAATTGGAGGCACATATGGCCACACTGTTTCATTATGTGAAGCCATGGATGCCGAAGTTTATTATAGAGTCCGAGGCAAGGATGGAGCGGAGGATGGAGACCATGATGGACCAGAAGGTCCAGGCCGTTCATAAGAGCCTGGATGCCTTCGAGTTGAGAGTCCTCGAGCGACCAGCCCCTGCTACAAATCTGTCCTCTTTTCGGACCAAGTTAGATAGTCTTCAGGCCGACCTTGATGCCATCATTGCCCCACCCACAGATGAGCCAGAGTCTGCAAATAATGTATTAGCTGATGATACAGTGCTTGGTGCTTTATTCAGTGAGGACATAGCACACCCCGAGCCAACCCGTGTTCGAGGGAAGAGGCACCGTTCTAGTCACATTTTTGATATTACTGAGGATGCTCGAGCTAAGAAGCGAGAACGCTAGTAGAATGAGCAGGCTAGGAGATCTTCCATTGTGGATGACAACTTGCGCTAGTAGAGGGTTCAAGAGAGTGCACTTGGGGCCTCGAGTTCTACTCCTGTTACTGAGGCTATTGATGCTGGGAGAGATGATGTGAGAACCACTGATGGTGCGGTAAGAGTAATTGATTGCACTACTGAGGGTGCTGTGATAGATGATGTGGGCACTGAGGGTGACCCAAGTGTTGTTCTACTGAGCTCCGGGAAACCGGACCCACCCGCTTGTTGATGAGTCTTCGGCGCTATGCGCAACAAGTTTGCTTTACCTAATCCTTTATTCTTTACTTTTGTGTATTGGGGACAATTGTACTCTATTTTGTTAGGGGTGGGGTAAATGGATTGTGAGTGATAGGTTGAAGTTTGAGTAACCCAACTCATAATCCTCTCTTGGGGATTTCTTGCTGTGTTCTTTTTCCCCAAGAGACTATGCTATTTTCTTTTGAACCGGCATGTGTTAGGATTGTACGTGTAGAAGCATGAGAAAGAATGAAAGCATGATGGCATAATAAAGGAAGAAAAATGATACCTGTCCAAAATTTGTGATATGTGCTAAAATCTGTAGGCTATAATGAGTTGAATGTGTTGGCTCTGAGTACATGATAACTAACCAACTTAATTTCATGACTTAAGCTAAAACTTAAACTAGGTAATCTGATAATTTGATAATGAAACTATATGCCAAAAGTGTGTGAGAATGGTTGTTTGTTCAGACAGTTTTGTGCCAATCTAGAACTTTCCCCATTGGCCCTGCTAGGATAATCTAGGCTAGAAGTTAGGAAGTGATCATAGGCCATTGTTCAAATTAGTCCACTTAAGCCTAAAACAATCTAACCAAATGATAGCATCATTCCCTTTTGATTCAACTATTTGAGCCTAAAATTGACCAATTCTTTTGATTCTCCTAACTCACCTTCCCTTAAAAACATTGTCTTGGTCCCGGTCCCTCCTTGGACATGTGCACCTTGACTTAGGCCAAAAGCCTAAGTTGAGGGTGGCTAAGCCCAAAAGTTATCTTGATCCTGGCCCTAGTCCAATATCGGACATTGTGAACCTCAACTAATGCAAAATTCATAAGTTGAGGGTGGCTATGAAAAAGGAAACCAAATTTTTAAAAAAAGGGTATGAAAAGAGTGTAGTGTTGAAAAGAGAAAAAGTATGAAAGAGGATGTGACTTTGTGCAAAAGAAGCGAAAGAAAAGTGTTTAAAGAAATAAAAGAAGAAAGTGAATAAGACAAAAGTCACATCCATGTTGCAAAGAAATAAGGGAATAGCTTAAAATGGAAGGATGCCAAAAATAGGTCAAGGAAGAGGTAAAAAACCAATGTAATGTCAAGGAGGGTAGAAAGTTACTAAAAAGTATTCAAATGTACCACACCTGACCCTGAGCGTACGTTACAAGCTAAGAAAGTCCTATAGTGATCCTAGCAACTAGTTTGGAGAGTCTAAGAAGTGAAAATAAGGGCAAGCTTATGGTATTGAGCACTAACTGTACTTGAAATCACTTATGAGCGTGAGTGTTGAATGAATCCTTATACTCAAAATTATATTCATTGTGTGAAAAAAGGGATTTCGTTTGAAGTAAGGGCACTAGTTACATTGTCTGAAAGTTGGCACCTTGGTGATAGCAAAACGGTGTATGTTGTGTGTTGATTGGTCGATCTTTGTCATATTTTGATCCGCATGAGTTAGCTTGTTGAGTCTGAGAGAAAAAATTTGCACTCGAAGAGAGAGTCGGGATAGAGAGCCATGTGATTGCTTGTGCTTGGATGCTTGCTTCTATACAAGTGTCGTTTAAAGTCTTAGTGCGTCGCTTGAGGACAAACAACAAATTTAAGTTGAGGATGTTGATATACTGTGTGCCACTCAGTGTGCCAGGGTCGCTTGCCCCATCTAGTTTTCAGTCATTTGCTCAGTTTGAGTTCTTTTAAAGTGTACCTTTACTCCAATATGATTCTAACTACTCAAAATTACATTTAAACATCATGAGATCCTTTATATCATGAATCAGAACTCTTAAATTCATAATTCAAGTTCAAGAAAGAGTTAAGAGTAGAGTTTAAGAAAGTGTTAGAGTTAAATTGTGAATCCTTTGAGATCAACTATTGATTTGAGCTAAATTTTGAGGAAGTAAGTATGAGAATGAGAAGATTCGTACACATGAGTTCTATATTGTTATTTAGACCTTTGAGTCGAGTTATTCATGTCCATAAATTCCGTATGAACTCCATAAGTTGAGTATCTTTGAGAGGAGTAGTATCTTCAAGTTCTAAGTTCTTGGGCATTAGGTTTTTAATCTTTTTGAGATTATATTCCTAATTATGGGACGACTACATGTTACCCATGAAGGTCCTTGAGTTGAGTTGTTCATGCCCATATTTCTGCATTAACCCTATGAGTCGAGTAGTCTTGAGATAAGTAGTATCATTGAGTCATTGAGTTCTGAACTTGTTAAGTTTCGAGTATTGAGTTCTACATATGGTTATTGAAAACCTTGAATTGAGTCGTTCACATCCATAATTTAGCATGAATCCTATTTTTGAGAAGTCTTTTACAATTATTTATAACTTATTTTAAGGCTTGAGTCCTTGAGTATGAGGATGAGTGAAGTTGAGTTCATTTTTCAAAATGAATATGTGGGAACTAAGTATTCCCAAGAGTAAATGTTTTCACATTTAAAAGAGGAGAAAACTATGATTTCCAAAGGATTTTAAGAAGAGTTTTGAGTATTATCTCATTTTAGAGAAAATCATTTTGAATAATTATCTCAAACCAGATGAAGAGAAATGTTTCTAAACATGTGAGCTAAGTATATTTTGGGAGTAGTATTGAGCACCGATATGGGGACGAGTTCAGATAACTCAAAGTCTTCATAAACAATGTAGCCAACATTGGTAGAAAGGATCATACTTTTTAGATGACTCCTTATTAATTTTTTAGCATAGCTTAGTGGATCCACTTAGTGAGTAGGTCCTATACCCCGACAAAGTATATGATAGTTCTGGTAGCGTGGGCGAGCCAATGTATCATCACAGAGGTCATAATGACACAGAGTTATTTTGGATTCTTATATACAAATAAAAGTTATTATTGTATTCTTAAATACACTTGAGTTATTATTGTATTTTTACATACAATTGAGTTGCTATCTATTGTTTTAAAAGCTTTCCATATATTGCATATTTTATTGTTGCTTTATGCTGGAGTTGAGTATATTTTGAGTTGAGTTTCTTGTGTTGAGTATCTTGAGTTGAGTATATTGAGTTGAGTATCATGAGTTGACTATGTTTCATTGAGTTGAGTTGAGCTATGTTTCATTGAGTTGAGTTGAACTATGTTTCCTTGAGTTGAGTATCCTATTCTTGAGGGGAGATTGAGTTGGGTTAAGTGAGTTTGAGAAGAGGTAAGTATATTTATTTTCTATCAGTTCAAGCTTATGTTTATGTCACTCCCCGAGGCTACCCCCAGGACGTAAACATGAGACCTAGGATCACAAATGATCCCAAGCTAACCCCGAGTTGTCATATCATAAGAAAACTAAACATATCAATTAAAAGATAACTAATACGAAAGCTAAATTATGAAATAACTGAATGATTGGGAATACCCAATACTGGTCTGAATATATATAAAATTCTAAGAGTTTAGTGATACTGAACAATCACTCAAAAACTAACACTGAATCTAAACTATGTCTGAAAGAGCCTCTAACTGACTAGAATTGCTGGGATATGTCCCCAGCTAACCCTAGCAAAACTGGAAATGAAATGAAAGACTAAATCTAAAAACATGACTATTGTCCTCGAAGTATGAGGACTCACCACTGAAGCTACTGAATGTGGATCGAAAACCGATCTACATGAAATCTGGATGCGGAGAACCAGAACATACATCATGACAAGATGTTGCGCAGAGTATGCGTCAGTACTTGGAAGGTACTGAGTACATGATATGGATAAAAGCTGAACAAAACATATAAGTTGAACAAGCATAACAGAGTAATGACATAATCTGAACATGATGGAAATACTGCAATATACTAAAATAGAAATGAACTGATTGCAATGACCAAGTACATAACATGCTGAGACTAAATACTGAAGTATAATCGATAACCTGGTCAAATACACTATAGTCTAACTTTGGGAGCTACTAGTAACTGACATAACCACCACGTGAGCTAATCGTGGTGTCTGATGTATACACCCTATCGAAGGGCCCGATATACCTTGTCAGGGGTATAAAGGCATGACTAGCATGATCACTAAAACTGATGCCCACAGAGGGGACTTAACCTATGGGGGCACGTAGTTCTGGGACTATGAGGGTACTCTTAAACCATAGTCCACTCGGTGCTAAGCTTATTCCCAACTGTATATGTATATGATACATTATGACTGCAATACTGAATAGCTCAAAATACTAACATGCAAATCAGAGAATGTAACAATTATATATTGATAATGTGATTTTTGAAACTAAAGCATGTATATCTATTTAGCTGACCTAGTATGTTTAATTCATGATAAGCGAATCTACACAACTAAGGTTCTGAGTTTCATGCAAAGAACTAAGCAATGATTCCATGAAAATATCATAATCTAATTAGGAATACTCTAACAGCTAAATCACAACTAATTTCTAATATTTTAGAAACTCTAGGTCTAAGCAAGATATAGCGAATAAAGAATCTGACTAAATTCTAGGAACCTAGTGGACGAAAGGAACCCACTAGTGAAATCCCACATACTTGATGATAAAATTCCCCGAGAAATCTTTTGATTTTGGGGCTAGATTTGAAGAAAAATTGTTGCGTTCTTGGAAGGGTTTTGAGTCCCCTCTTTCACCTCTTTTGTTCTGTGCTTGGTGAATTCTAGAGAATAATGGTTTAAGGCAAAATCTGACTAGAATAATAGGCTAAAAATGACCAAAAAGAAGTATTTTAGGGATAAAATAATAAAGAAAAGACCCTATTATCCCTAAACTTAAAGTCGATTGGCCGATCGACGGAGCTGACTGATGGGCCGTAAATCGACTAACTGTCCATCCTGTCAGTCGTCGTTTGGCTGTCAGAGGGCTGAAATCTAGGGCCTAAAAACTAAAAGTCGACTAGCCCATCGATAGAGCTGATTGACGGGACGTAGGTCGACTGACGGTCCGTCCTGTCAGTCATCATTTGGCTGTCAGAGGGCTGAAATCGGGGTCTGAAAACTAAAAGTCGACTTACCCATCGACGTAATCGACTGATGGGCAGTAAGTCGACTGACGGTCCGTCCTGTCAGTTGTTGTTTGGCTGTCAGAGGGCTAAAATATAGGGTCTGAACCATGGACCATGGTCCCACCTATGGTCCGTAGGTCTTGGTGTGGGTCGAGAGTTGACTGAAAAATTTAGGGAGTTCTATGGCGGAGATGAGGTGGCCAACCACGAACCCCACCTACGCTCCATGGTTCAACCTACGGTCCGTAGGTGGCCTCCATCAGTGGCACCTGGAACTTCAAAAAAATCTGGAATTTTTTTTCTTCTTCGAATTTAGGGTGTTACAAGATCCCCCCTTGGGAACATTCATCCTCGAATGAAGTCTAAACTAGCTGGGTATGGAGGGAAGGAGCTAAAATCCCTACCCCTAAGTTCTAGAAATTGATATTTGACTGAATTGAGTTCCAAGAATATGCAAATATGTTGAAAATGCAAGAACAATTGAAGGAATAAGGTACTAAAACTGAATTTACGCACAAGTAAACTGAAAGACTGGAGATGAACTATTATCTCAAGCTGAAACGGAATTGGAAGGAAAGAGATGAGGATATTTAGCCTTCATGGCTGCTTCTGCTTCCCAAGTAGCTCCCTTTACAGACTGACTCCTCCAAGCTTGTCAAATATCATCACCCAATTCATAGGTGATACTTTCAGGAAAACCCAATCATCTATCCTAAACTCTAAGTTCCTTCTCCTTACATCTGTATAGGACTTCTATCTTAAGTCTATTTCTGACGAGCTGAACTTTTTCCATAGCATCATGAACCGAATTTGGACCAATCAAGGCTGCTTCATCTGCTCATCCTCCTTAGGAATACATAAGCGACCATCTCCCCCTTGGGAGAAAACCTTTGCTTTCTATTGATGAAATGCACCTTCCAACTGAAGCAGTATATGATCACTAATCTTTTTTACTTTATCCTCGACTACCAATGGAGATTCTGATCTATTCTGGATTATCACACCACTATATGATTTGTCCGTAAGACTAACTCCTAAGCGAGCAAGCCGATGAACATCTTTTACTAATTCTTTCCCTTTTTCCTTAACATGTGCCACACTACTCTTTAGAGATCATATTTCTGGCCTTAAGGTAAGAGATAATTCGACTTATAGGCATTGAGCTACTACCATTCCATTCTAAGACTGGCTTGTCGGAAACTACAACTGAACGATCCTAATTCTACTATCGACTGAGGCATAACAGGAATGTAGCCAATCCATGCCTAGAATGATATCAAAATTTACCATTTCTAACTCTACAAGTTCTGCTAAGGTGACTTTCTAAGAGAGTAACATGGAAATTTCTGTATACATGTCTAGCTATAACTGGGTGACCAACTGGAGTAGAGACTGACAAGGGTTCTAAAAGAGTTTCTCGACTGACACCTAAGATTACTGCTATATAAAGAGAGTTTCAAAGGTAAGATTAGCCCTTGGATCTAACACTACGAAAACATTTAAAGAAGGACTGAAAATGTACCAGTGGCCACATCAGGAGAATCTTCTTGGTCTTGAGAGCCTGGAGAGCATAGAACTAGCCCTGGCGCTGACCACCACCTTTACCATATGACACACCTGTTGAGTTGGCGACCTGCTAGTGCTGTTGGGAATGTAGACTAAGCCCTGCTATCGTTACCTCCTCCCCTACCTGGCAGAAAGGCAATTCTTCACCCTATGACAACTTTGGACAAGTTGGGTAGGTTCTATTTCCTGAACCACACCCTTGAGACTTAGAGCATGATGCCCTACTATTCTTATCCTATCGAAATTGTGAGTGATTTCCACCACCCGATTTCTGCTGAGAGTACTCATAGTTCCCTATTCTAGCTTTCTTGTTGACCTTAGCAATTTCCCTAAGCTTATCTCCCTCAACTTGTCAAGCATGAGTCATGAGCCTAGAGATATTCATATTCTCTAACAACATAGCATTCATGCACTCAGTCTTCACTAAGTTGGATACCCCAAATAGAAACTTACTCATTTGTGCCCTTGGACCGGCAACCATATGTGGAGTATACCAAGAGAGTTGGGTGAACTTCAGCCCGTACTTTTGGACTGACATGGAACCTTGCCTCAAATTCATAAACTCCTCTGACTTAGACTCCCTCAACTCTCTTGGGAAGAACCTGTCCAGAAAAGCTTCGGTAAAACAATCCCAAGTCACAGGAGTTGCATCCACACTCCTATTTTCTTTCCACTGAGTAAACCAAATGTGAGCCACATCCTTAAGCTAGTAGGATGCCAACTCTACCCTATCATTCCCAGTCACTTGCATCACTCTAAAGATTTTCTTAACTTTATCAATAAAGTTTTGTGGGTCTTCACCAACTTGCGAGCCTAAAAACTCAGGCGGATTCACCCTACCAAAATCTTGGACCCTAGATGCCACTGATCCACCATTACTATTAGTAGGAACTGGGACCTGCTGATTGTTCTGATTAGTCATACTCTGAGCCAAAAGTGGATCACATTCCAAAACTCTACGTTCGAAACCTCACAACCTGGGACAGGAGGAACTTCGTTAGCATTGCATGCATTAGCATTCCATGGGTAAGCTCTATGAGGAGGCATGATCTGAAATGCATAACTATGGATTATAAATGAGATGTTGGATAATACCTAATGCACGATAAGAGTAGCAAGAAAGTGATGTTTTCCTAAAACACTTCGTAGCCTCCATCTTATTAGATGTGGTGCACTTAACACCTATGAAAATGACTCTACTTAGTGTGACTTTCGGATATTCGAGGACTCTTAAACCTAATGCTCTGATACTAAGTTTTCCACGCACCGAGGCTACCCCTAGATGTAAACACAGGACCTAGGATCGCGAATGACCCCAAGATAATCCTGAGCTGGCATATCATAAGCAAACTGAACATATATATGAAAAGATAACTAATGCGGAAGCTAAATCATGAAATAACTGAATTAATGGGAATACCCAATACTGGTCTGAATATAAATATAAAATTCTAAGAGTTTAGTGATACTGAACAATCACTCAAAAACTAATCCTGAATCTAAACTATGTCTGAAAAAGCCTCTAATTGACTAGAGTTGCTGGGACATGTCCCAGCTAACCCTAGCAAAACTGAAACATATATAAAATACTCATATGAAAACATGTCTATTTTCGTCGAAGTATGAGGACTCACCACTGAAGCTTCTCAATGTGGATTGGGAATCGATCTACGCGTAATATGGATGCAGAGAACCTAAACCTACATCATGAAAGATGTAGCGCAGAGTATGTGTCAGTACTTGGAAGGTACTGAGCATGCACGATATGGATAAAAGTTGAACAAAACATGTAAGATGAACAAGCATAAGTAAGCAATGACATAATCTAAACATGATGGAAATACTGAAATGTACTGAAATAGAACTGAACTGAATGCAATGACCAAGTACATAACATGTTGAGACTAAATACTGAAGTATAACTGAAAACCTGGTCAAATACACTAGAGTCTGACTGTGGGAGCTACTAGTAAATGACATAACCAGCACTTGAGCTAATCGTGGTGTTCGATGTATACACCACATCGAAGGACCCGATATACCTTGCCAGGGGTATAAAGGCATGACTGGAGTGATCACTAAAACTGATGCCCACAGAAGGGACTTAATCTACGAGGGCACGTAGTTCTGGGACTATGAGGGTACGCTAAAACCCTAGTCCACTCGGTGCTAAGCCTACTCCCAACTAAATATGTATATGATACATTATTACTGAAATACTGAATAGCTCAAAATACGAACATGCAAATATGAGAATGTAACAATAATATACTGATAATGTGACATTCGAAAGTAGAGCATGTATATCTGTTTAACTGACCTAGCATGTGTAATTCATGAACTAAGAGAATCTACACAACTAGGGTTCTGAGTTTCATGCAAAGAACTAAGCAACGATTCCATGAAAACATGATAATCTTATTAGGAATACTCTAACAGCTAAAACACAACTAATATCTAAGGTTTTAGAAACCCTAGGTTTAAGCAAGATATAGCGAATCAAGAATTTGAATGAATTCTAGGGACCTAGTGGATGAAAGGAACCCACTAGTGAAATCCCACATACCTGGTGACGAAATTAACAGAGAAATATTTCAATTTTAGGGCTGGAACTAAAGAAAACTTGCTGCGTTCTTGGAAGGGTTTTGAGTCACCTCCTTCTCCTCTTTTGTTCTAATCTTATTGAATTCTAGAGAATAATGGTTTAGGGAAAAATCTGACTAGAATAATAGGCTAAAACTGACCAAAATGAAGTAGTTTAGGGATAAAATAATAAGAAAAAGTCCCTATTACCCCTAAACTAAAATTTGACTGGCCCATCAACGGATTTGACTGACGGGCCATACGTTGACTGATGGTCCGTCCTGTCAGTCGTTGTTTGGATATTAGAGGGCTAAAATCTGGGGTCTGAAAACTAAAAGTCGACTGGCCCATTGACTGAGTTGACTGACGGGCTGTAAGTCAACTAATGGTCCGTCCTGTCAGTTGTCGTTTGGTTGTCCGAGGGATGAAATCTGAAGTTTGAAAACTAAAAGTCGACTGGTCCATCGACGAAGCCAATTGACGGGACGTAAGTCGACTGATGGTCCGTCCTGTCATTCGTCATTTAGCTGTCAGAGGGCTGAAATCTGGTGTCTGAACAACTGACCTTGGTCCCACCTACGGTTAGTAGGTCCTGGCATGGGTCGAGAGTTGACTGAAAAATTTAGGGAGTTCTGGGGAGAGTTGAGGTAGCCAACCACGGACCCTACCTACGGTCTGTGGTTCAACCTACGGTCCCTAGGTGGCCTTTGTCGGTGACACCTATAACTTTGGAAAAACTGGAATTTCTTTTCATTCCTCGAATCTAGGGTGTTACAGTTTATGCTTTAGAATTCTTACATGCTCATACATTCCAGGCACTGACGCCATTTTTCGTGCATCTTTTATGATGCAGATACAGGTATGCAGGGTCATTGACAAAAGCTTCATTGATACCACTTGGAGTCTTAGTTAGCTATGGCTAGCCTCCTTGCTTCCGGAGGGTTCAACTTTTATTTCCAATTTTGTTAGGATGTCGTGGGTCTTGTCGCAACTTCCATCTTTGTCATTTAGAGGCTTCATAGATAAAAATTAGAGTTTGAGAAGTCTGTTTCATTTATTTTGTTAAATGTCTTAAAGACTTGATTTGTCTATTTCTGGCTAGTTTAATATACTATTATATTCAGAGTTAATCATTTGAGTTAAAACTTTGTATTTGAGTTCAATGAATTTTATTCAGTTTTAAGCTTTGTATGCTTGAGTTAGTCTTCCGCTTGTAGTAAGCAAGGATGAGGGTTCGCTTGGAGACCATCAATGGTTCTCAAGTGCCGGCCACATCTAAAGTGTAGGCTCGAGTCGTGAATAACTTGGTATCAGAGCATAAAGTTCAAATGTCCTAGGGTGTCTATGAAGCCGTGTCATTAGGGTATTTTTTATGGTTGTGAGGCCCTCACTTTTATAAACGAGGGATTGCAGACATTTAAGAAAAAAATTTCTTCTTCATACTCTTAATCGTGCAATAGAGCTATGTCATAGAGATTTATTTATACTCGTGAGTTTTTCAGATTCATTCGACTACCCCTCATACTAGAAGTGGTTGAAAAGTACAGCCCAAGATCCTTATGGATGAGTTATTCAGAGTAAAATTATTGAGGAAGACAGGAGACTGCAGAGGGGGTTGAGAGAAGCCTATGAGTGAGTTAAGTGTTGAGTTTCGAACGAATGCAATCATATTCATATGAATTATGCATTTGAGCTAAAAGTCGAGTTGTACTCTCCTCTCTAAGTCTTGTTTCAGTTAAGATCCTTATGAGGAGGTGTTGTGAAGCTTGGGTAGTGTTTTCACCCGAAAAAATAGTATGAGTTATGAGGCTATAAGAAGTGGCATTAGAAATGGGCTAGAGTTAAAGGAAAGTATGCAGAGGTTTAGTAATCGAAGAAGGGGAGATGGTGTTTTGGCAAACTATGTTGTTATAGTCATGCACCTAGTAAGTTATTAATGAGGAATTTTCCCTTATGGGTAGACTAAGAAGTGTTGAGTTGTGAAGAGCTCAGGGTAGAAGGTAGAGTAAGAGTTGCAAGTTAGGATGAGTTAGAGTATAGTTTAACTAGAAAGGAGGTTATGTTTATGTTTCATTGTGTTAGTAATGACCAAGTGTAGGTGTTGAATAGAAGAGTAGGACTATTCATGAGGTGATAGCTCTAAGCTAGGCTTATGATTTTTTTTTCAAGAGAGCTCATAATATTCAGAGAGTAACAGAACTTATTAGGCAATGATGTATCATGAGTGGGTAAATAGTACTTAAGTGTGAAAGGAAGTGTGACGGTAAATTGTAAGTATGAAGACTGAGAGATAAAGATTGAGTACTTGACATGAAGTATGAATGAGCGAATGTTTCTTAACTTGTATCTAACAGTTTTAGGTTAGTAAGTAAGTGAACAATCATATTGATATTCGAGTTTAGTAATAAACATTAAGCTTGAATTTGAGACGAGTGTTATGATCAAAAGATGGCATCCTGATGGTGATGGTGTTAGTTTTGGGATCTGATTTAGCAAGTTTGATCTAAAATAGGTGAGGAGATAAGAGTGGCACCTGGAAATGAAAATGTGGTATTATGACTTATAGAGGAGAGGAATGAAGGTAGAGCAGTAAGATGTACACCTGAGGTGGTATGTAGCCAGATGAGGTCCCAATTGAGGTTAAGAGAAGTATCTTAGAAAGAGTCCTTAGTACCTGCTTATGGACAGATCGGTAGTCATGAGATAAAATTTTACCGAGTTTTAGAGTAAAATGAGATGTAGAACAGTTTAAAGATGATGGAATAGGTCCATAGTTTTCAAGTGTCAGCTTTAGACCTAAGGGGGAGATGATAAGATGAGAAATCAAGAAGTAAAGAGAATTCATTACAGTTATTTGTAAGTTCTTGTAAGTTTTGGGTCAACTTCAAATGACCATAACTTTTAGTACAGGATGAGTTAGGTGGCCCATAAGATATCAAATGAAAAACCTTTGGATTAGTTTTCCAACTTCACCGAGTTTGCTAAGTTTCGAGTTTGGATGAGTGAGATATGCCTATTTGAAGTCAACTTGTCCAGTTAAAGAAAGTTACCCGAATTAGTGAGGGGTATTTTGGTCTTTTCCTTACCCCTTCATCTTAAAACCTTGTTAGTAATAATTTATGGGTCTAAGCTGATTATAATCAGTTTCATTCATCCCCAATACACTTAGGTTTTAGAAAAGAGTTCAAGAAGAAAAAAGAGGAGAAAAATGAAAAGGTTCAAGGCGTTCGTCGAGATTCTTGAGTTTTGTTGCGGATGTTCACCAAGGGTTTGATCCCTAAGAGGTATGTAAGCTTTCATAGTATTGGGTTCTTCCACCCACAACCAATCATGATTTACATATTTGAATTGATCCATAAAGAATGAAAGATTTAAGGTCTTGATGAGTTCTTGATAAGTTTCTTGAAGTTTGAGTTTTGTGCTTAGCATTATTCCCCACAGAGTACATTACATTCATTACATTAATTCATTAATTCATTATGGGATAAGGGATTACTACTAGATACCCCACCTCAACTCCTGGATGAGTATCCATCCCAAACCCAACATTCATTCATTCATTCGAAAGCTCATAGATTCAAAGATGAGAATAGCCTTTCACCTAAGAAACCCCTTATTGTGAGAAAGTCCTTTCAAAACAAGTCATTAACATTCATTAAAGTACAATTGAGAATAACCTTTCAATAGACTCAACATTCATTAACATTATCATTGAACTTCATTCATTCATTCATTCAAGTGTGTGTATGTGAGTATAGCCTTTCACATTGTCACCCTCATTCAAAAGTGTTAATAGAGAGATAATATTCAATCGTAACACAATTAGCTTCTAAACATGATCATCTTTTATTCCTTTAGATCACACATGCTTTACATCACATTCATACATACAACATCATGATAATATTTCAATTACTCACACTATGCCTTCAAGGCCATGATCACAATGTTCATAATAAGTAAACACCTCCACCTTTCAAGTGGATGAATATACAAATTAAGTAAACACCTCAACCTTTCAAGTGGATCAATAGCTCAAGCATAATTTTACTACAACAAGTAATTAGGTCAAACTTACCCTTTCAAGGCTATGATCACAAATCCTCAATTCCAGTCATGGGCCGCATTGGAACAAGCTTGTTTCTCTCATTTGGAACCACAGTAATACCACCATTCTTAGGCACACACTGCACAGGACACACCAAACTACTATCTGCAATGGGATATATAACTCCGGCATCTAACCACTTGATGATCTCCTTTTTAACTACGTCTTTCATAGGTGGATTTAATCTTCTTTGGTGCTCAATACTAGGCTTGTGATCTGGCATGAGTTAGATTTTGTGAGAACAAATATCGGGAGGAATTCCAATAATATCCGCAATAGTCCACCCAATAGCTCGCTTGAACCTCTTTAACATAGTCACCAAGCATTCTACTTGTCTCGCATTTAAATCTGCCACAATGATGACCGGCAAAGTATTATCTCTACCCAAAAATACATACCTAAAATATGGTGGTAGAGCCTTAAGCTCTAATTTCGGTGCCTCCACAATAGATGGTCTCGCCGGTGGGAACTCACGATTCTTCATGTCTAACTCATACCTCTTTGGTTTCGACCGATATTCGCACATATCTAGTGCATGTACCATCTCATCGTACTCCTCAATACCATCACTATCGAAATTCACCATAATTGCTGCTAGTGCATCAACACCTAGTCGCTCTTCAATTTGCACTTCTGTTTCACTCTCAACTATGTAAGTTATAGCAGATACCATTTGGAGCTCACCACTCTATTTCATGGACCTACAAATATTGAAAGTTGTTTCTTCATTATTTAGTCTGAACTTCATTTGCCCCTTCTCCATATCAACTAACCCATGCCCTGTGGCAAGGAATGGTCTCCCAAGGATGATGGGAACCTCAAAATCAACCTCACAGTCAAGAATCACAAAATCAGTCGGAAAGATGAACGACTCCACTTTCACTAGCACATCATGGAGTACACCAATGGGCCTTTTCACGGTTCGATCAGCCATAAGTAACCGCATCGTAGTAGGCTTTGGATCCCCTAGACCCAACTTCTTATAAATAGACAATAACATGAGGTTGATGCTAGCACTAAGATCACACAATGCCTTAGCAAAGTGTAACAACCCTATAGTATATGGAATCGTGAAAGCACCATGGTCTTCCTTATTCTGCACAAGAGACCTTGTAGCAATAGCGCTACAATGCTGCAATCTATCATCATCTTCAAAATTCACAGACCTTTTCTTTGTCACCATATCTTCCATAAACTTCGCATACCCAGACATTTGCTCGAAAGCTTCTATCAATGGAATGTTGATGGAAAACTGCTTCAACATAGTAATAAATCTGTGATAATTACCATCTTCAGTCTTCTTTACTAACCTCTGTGGAAAAGGTGGTGGAGGTCTAGTTATGAGGACCACTTTCTAAGATATATCTGCTTCTTTCTCTGTCGCATTCTCAGACTCTTCTCTAACCTCTACCACATCATCTTCTTTTCTAATCTCAACATCCACCATAGATGGCATAGATGGATCAATGGTTTGCTTACCCCCTTGAGTAGTAACTGCCATACAATGACCATCATTCTTTGGATTTTGGATGGTGTTGCTAGGAAGAGAGCCAGGTTGACGTGGGTTCACTGTGATAGACAACTGAGTCATCTACTACTCTAGATGCTTTATTGACACTGCATGGGCATCAACCTTTTGACCAATACCAGACAAGTCGTTTCTCATCTCCTTCACATTTTCATCAGTTGCATCAAACCTTCTCATCATCTTCTGCATCATATCTTCAATACGCGCCATATTGCCTCCAGCTTTCCTAGTACCAGATTCCCGATATTGAGGGGGAACATAAGGTACAACCCGATCATTTCTGTTGCCATAGTTGTTTCGCTTGTAGTTGTTTTCGCAAATGAATTTCCCATCCCTGACATATTGACCCTCTCGATTGTATTTGCCATAGTTTCGACCTTGGTTTCTTTGACCTTGCGCCGATTGTCCATGTTGGATCCTTGGGTATTCGGTCAGAAATCCCCCGTCTGATCATTCACCACACAAGCATCCTCTTCATAGTAACACTCTTCAACTGGTGGTGGAGTTCTAGTCAAGTAGTTCACAACATTTACCTTTTTCGCACTTCTTCTCACATGCTTCAATACCAACCCCAACTCGATCCTCATCTGAGCCATCTCCTTACGAATCTCATCCGCAGACTAGTTGTTTGTAGTATGAACGACAAATGTGTTTCTCCTAGTATCCAACCTCTTAGTGCTCTATGCTTTATTGTTGCAAGAGATCTTTTCCAATTTTTCTGCAATCTGCGTGTATGTGTACTCACCATATGATCCTCTAGCAATAGTATCAAGAGCTGCTTTATTGTTTTCATCCTGACCTCGATAGAAATATTCCTTCAGCGACTCATTATCAATACAATGATTCAGAACACCTCTTACAAACACAATAAATCTGTCCCAAGAGCTACTCACAGACTCTCCAGGTAATGCCACAAAATTATTGACCTTATCTTTGTGATTGAGCTTCCTGGACTCTGGATAATATCTTACTAAGAACACATCCTTCAGTTGGTCCCATGTATAGATTGAGTTATAAGGGAGCTCAGTGAACCATACAGTAGCATCGCCTGTCAGTGATAGAGGGAACACTCGCAATCTAATGAAATCCATATCCAAGTCTGGTCGACCTACACAACTTTTGCAAACCACCATTAGCTTGGCTATGTGAGAATGTGGGTCCTTCGATGGCGACCCCGAGAACAAGCATCTCGCTGTAAGCATCTGTATCAAGCTACTGGTCACTACAAATGTGTGCCCCGGAGGCAAAGGGGGTAGGACAAGAGGTCCATCAGAGTCAACAATATTGACGTTGCCCCTATAGTTGTCATGCTGTCGTGGGCTTGGTGGACCCTGCACCCTCAATGCATCTCCAAATTGATTTTCAGCTGGAACCTGGTTGTCCCCACCAACTACCCTTAGAGGTTGCAACTCAACTTCATCACCTAGATTGCCTCCGATAGGATTAACTTGAACTCCTTGATTGTTTATTCTTCGCAAAGTTCGGTTCAACTCTGGATCGTAAGGAGTAAGTGGTTCACCTTGGCTCCATGTGCTTGCATACACTAGAGTCAGAACCTGAGAGAGACAAAAAGAAAAAGAAAAAGTAAAATTAGGAAATATTTGACTAAAGTTCAATAATGTAATTAAAATAAATCTAAAAGCCAATTTCCCCGGCAGCGGCGCCAAAATTTGACACACTCAAATGAAACCTCCCTAAAGAAGCATAAGCGATCGTTATCAAGTAAAGAACCCAACTTGTAGGTTGGGGTCGATCCCACGAGGAAAATGGTTTAGACTTCACTTTAACCAAAACATTACCTTGGTTGGTCATAATGCTTACTATACCTCTACCTTCAACCTAAATCTTCTTGTTCTCTCCTAGCCTTACATCTAATTTTTTGACTCATCGAGCTGCTTGAATAGATCTTGTTCCCAGAAATATGATTGAAAAACCACTGTCCAAAAACCAAAAATCATTAGGAGTTTTTTTTTCACAATAAAGGGCCATGAACAGCTTACTGTGATCATCATTTTCTTCTAAAAATCTTGCTTGGTTATTCTCATCCTTCTGTTTTTGCCAATAATAAGGTTCTTTATGACCTGATTTTATGCAGTACTGCTTCTCTTCATTTGATCCTCCTCTATCTCGATTTCTTCCGTGGCCTCTTTCACGGCCTCTTCCTCGAAAACCACCTCTGCCTCTTCCACAATTTGCAAAGTTTTCTAGATTATCTTTCTGATGAATGGACTCCCCCTTCACCCGAAATGCCTTTTCTTCATTTTCTTTTCATGTGATCTTAGGAGCCTCTCTTCATGAGCTTGCAAAGAACTCATTTGTTCATCAAAGGTATAATTAGATAAGTCATGAGATTCCTCAATCGCAACAACAATATGTTCAAACTTAGGAGTAAGACTCCTTAAAACTTTTGCTACAACAGTTTCTTCATATATGTTTTTCACCATAAGACTTCATTTGATTAACAAGAGAAGAAACTCTAGACAAATCAGTTTGAACAAATTCATTACTTTTCATAGAAAGAGTTTCAAGGTCACGACGATAAGTCTATAATTTTACCGTAATCACCTTAGCTGAACCTTGAAATTTCTTCTTCAAAATCTTCCATGCCTGCGAAGATGTAGTTGTTGCTGCAATTCTTGAATAAATTGTGTCATGGACTGCTTGTTGAATCAGGAATAGCGCTTTGACATCCTTCCTTTTGATCTCTTTCAATTTTTTCGTCTCTTTGTTAGAGTCTAATTGCTCCACAAGCCTGCTTCAACCAACTTCCAAACTCCTTGTGATTTGGAAAGAGTTTTCATTTTGATACTCCAAAACTCATAGTTTTCACCCGTAAAAATTTGCATGAGTGTTGGGAAGATGATGAAATACCATTTACTGCCATTGTTCCTCACAATTCACTCAACTTTCAGAAAGGAACCTGGCTCTTGATACCAGATTTGTTGGAAAGAAAAAGGGAGTAAAGGAGAAAGTGAAAAGAAAAAATAGAGCAAAAGACAGAAGTAAAAGCTACTACAATGTTTTTTTCCTAATTAATAATTGAAGCAACAAGCCTGCCTATAAATAAACATACTGTAAAACTGAAAATACTAAATTCTCGGTCCACTAACCCACTACCTACTAATCTGCCACAATATCTAAACATGCCAAGATAAAGGAAACTAACTAACAAACTCCTGAAGACTTGGTCAAGTATTTGTTGAATCAATTGTCAACAATATACACATTACACATCCTTAAAGATTCGTTATTCCTATCCCTAAAGATTAGCTATTCAATCCCTCTAAAGCTTCCATTCAAATCCCCTTAAATCTGCTATGATATCCCTCCGTATCCACTATTCTATCACAATATTTTTCTCTATGATTACTTTAATAAATTTGTATAATTACACTTATTTACACTACTATACATGAATATATAAAATTATTCTCTATTAATTCATCATGCTACAAAACAAGGGTTTCACAATTAGAGGCGATCTATGGGGTGTGGGGGATTGGTATTGATGTCAAGTAGGGGTTCACGCGCTTGCTCTATAACACCAGACAACAATAGATAAGCTAGGTAATCTTCGATGACACTAATATTTGTTCAATCTCAAAACATAATATCATAGAATCTTTTTTTTGGTATTATCCATGTAAATCACAAAAGAACCCATTTCCTTATTAAAATCTCTCTTCCAAGAGGATTTGTCAAATTGAATTGAACTATAATCTCTCTTTCAAGTAAACTACACAAATCAACCCTAAATTGCAAGAATTGATCTATCTACCCACTTTAACTGGTCTCTTTCAAGTACCAAGTGAACATCTAAGCTAGGATTAAGTTGGCCATCTTAACTTGTAAGTTAAACCCTATGCTAAATAACTCAAATCCATGAACGAACAACAATAAAGAAGAGCAAGGCACAAGACCGACTAAATAAAATAAACACCAAACCACATAATCACACCCCCCTAGATTTGGTGTTTTAGCCAAACATCATAAAAAAGAAAGAAATTATACCCATGATGATCTCAGCCATTAATGTGTTGATAATTAGCAAGAATCTTCAACACCCACTTCAATTTCAACCTTTAAATGTCTTTACAAGAATATTTTAAAACCAAAAAACTAAGTGAGGGACTAAAAAGTCTATTATTCAATATAAAAAGTTAGATTAGGCAAAAGATACATTTTCTCACTCATTAGAACTATTTATACAATCCCTAAAAATTAACCCGAAATGGCCCTCATATCCCATTCGATGACATTAGTCAGGCTCGTCTAGCATGATCGATGGATCGCCATTCCATCCTTCAACTCGCCATTTCTCAGCTTCAGGCTTTAGGTATTTGAGCCTGAATAATTGAACTCGATGAATCTCGCCTTTAACGATTGGTGGCATGCCGATTTCCACACTGTTAGCCTAGTTTGACCTTTATCTTTGCTCAGTTCTATGTCACTTTCAGCGAAGGATTTTGGGATCACCTTTTTACATTCGGTGCATCTCTGATGCATACTTTCTTTGCCGACATACCTAGGGATTTTCTCATCAAACACTATCCACTTTGGTAAGGTCTGAGCAATTAGTTGATCCATTTTTTTTGTTAGGTGACTACCTGTTGGGAGTTGTTACTCCTTTCGATGTTATTGGCCTCTTTTTCAAGTATTAATCCTTGCCTTGTCCTTTAGAATATACAGCTGCAAAACATTATAATATTATAAGACTAGTAACTTGATTGAAGACTTCTACTAAACTAATGAACTATATGAATTTAATGGATCAAAGAGAACACTCATCCACTCATTAGTGTCCTTTCATTGTTCCAAATCTATAAAGATTGATTCATTTAGATTTTGCACCTAAGCTAGCTCTCAGTGAGATGGTGAAATATTTTGTAATATGAGTTTATAAAACATTTACTAACGATTAGTATTATTTTATATTGATTAGAATGTGGAATAAAAAATATGTGCATTAGGAATGTAGATAGTAAAAAAATATTATTTCAAAGAAAATAATAAATTAATGTATAACAATCTTTAAATTATTAATAACTGAAAAACAATCCCTTCATTATTAATTTCCCTCATAAACTATCAATGCATTACAATTTCCACCTAAACATATCTTTACCATACTGGACATTGAGCTTGCAAATGTATGAAAATATTGGTTAGCCAAGCCGGGAAATTGTCAATTTAAAATGAATTTGGCCTGTCAAAATGGTTTTAATCAATAAATGAGACATTTTCCAATCAAACACAAAAAATTGTTTGATTGAGATGAGTTACATAAATATATGATAAACAATAAGCCATAACAACACTACCAACACATCTCTTACCCTTAATAAATTTGTTTGTTTATTGTATTAATCAAGTAAAGAGTTCCATTAATTAAACAAAGACCAACTTGTCGTATACAAGAGTTATACAAAAAAAGGATGAACCTACAAATAAAAATACAAGGAATCCTTTGATAGGGTGTATAAAAATAATAATGAATAGAGTATATTTGTAATGTTTCCATAAGTTATGCTAATATTATTTTTTATGAGGCGTTTGTTTTTGTGTATTAAAAATAAAAGGCATTCCAGAATAATACTTCCTATTTTTTTCATTAACAACCTCAACCTACAACATAATTTCCAGCTTCTGCTCCTCCATATATTTGTGAGTTAGGGTGTATAGTCTTATACATTAGTATTCACTTTTTTTTGCTCGTCCAATGTTCGTAATTTTTTATGAATTTATTCCAATGCGTCAAAACAATTAGAATTGCCCTAAGCATAATCATGTTGGCAATCCTCTACTTTCACTTTTGAAAATTTTTCCATTATTTTTTCTATACTTGTGGAACCATAGGAAAATGGATTTACAATTAGTGAAAAGACCATAAAACCAACATTCCCTATGGCCCGAGTTGCAAGTGTATATTCATTAAGTCTGAGAAAGCACGCATTGTTAGTTTATCAAAAGAATACCTTGTTCGATAATGTATATAAACTTGCGACTTGAACTAGAGCTGATGTTGGTGTAATGGTCTTGCACCAAATGGAAAACCATTTTCCTATTATTCCACAAGTATCAAAGAAATAATTGATCAATTTTTTAAAATGAAACAAGAGTATCACCAACTTAATTAGGCTGAAGGAAAATCAAATTTCTTAGAGGAATTTGAAAATCTCCATAAAAATTTACAAAAACTAAACAAGAAAGAATAAAATAGAATACTAATGTTTAAGATTATGCATCATTGCTCAGAAATACCTCTAGGTAAACACTTGGAGGAATAAAAGTTGGTGGAGAAACTTAATATAGAAAAAGAAAGTGTTATATAACCGAGCATCTCAAGTTCATAATTATCATGGGTTACATAAAAATATGACAAACAATGGTTCATAAAACAAACTGACCTACTCGTACCATAATTTAATATGTATATTTTTATTTTATTTTTGTAATTAAGCAATGAGTTTCATTAATAAAAGAAATATCAACTTTCTATACACAAGATTATACCAAAAAAGGAGGAACCGACAAAAACAATATAATGGATGGTTTGATAGGGTGTATAAGAATAATGATGAATATAGTGTAATAGTAATGACTGCATAAATTATGCTAATATTACTTTTTATGCAATGTTTTGTTTTGTCTATTAAAAATAAAATGCATTCGATAATTTCCATAAAAAAAATTATTTTCAAAAATACCCTCCACACTCTTTAAGCTCAAAAAAATGGGAAATGTTTGAGCATGATTTGAGGAGTAGTTATGGTATTAATCAATCTTATGCATGTGTTGAAACCCTTTGTATAACTAAAAAGATAATCAGCTAGTTACCTCTTGAAGCATTTCGAAACAATGACTCCTAACTATGAGATTATATTATATATGATGCAAAAAAAACTCATACCCGAGTATCCCAGGTTTTGTGTGTTCTCCACATAACTACATAGGAAATATTCTATTAGTAAACAATGGAATATATAATGTCAACAGTAAGTGAAAACTTGAAAATTAGCTTAACACAGAAAACAGAAGAAATCTGGCATGCTGAACGAGCACAAAGAAAATAGCCAAGCATTTAAACAACTTCACAATTGCAAACATCTTGAGCAATGATCATACAGTTGACGCAGAACAACTTCAGAACTTCTATTTGCTTTTCTAGTGGTTCCCTGTCACTGTCATCATCATCCTCGTGAGAATTATACCGAAAATTGCATGTATCCTACAAGGTCATATCTAGCACTTCTCTAAAGTTGATAACAAAGTTACATTAAGGAATCATCATATGCATACCTTCAAAATCAGTGAAATATACAAAATGCACAAATAGCAGCTTTTACAGTTATAGGAGCTGGATCAACATTCAAATTTGAGATCCCATCATAATCTCTTGGACAAAGTTGGAACACCTCCCCGGATTTTCCATCACTTTGATGAGTATAATCACAAATATCTGCGGAGCCAACCCCATCAAATTTTAAATATTACAACTTTTTTTGTTAAACAATTGTTTTTCGGGCAAACATGAACATTGAATAGAAATCTACTGTAGGTTGATTTCTTGTGCATTATAAATAGATTTTGGTTAATAATTGTAACTTTCCTAATAATGAGTAATATTAATATTTACTAAGGGGCTGTTTGGTATAGTGTGTAAGACTAATGCTAAATAAAGTGTATTAATAATGTTTACATTAACTATTTATTGATTATTTCTTATGTAATGTATTAGAAGTTCTTGCATAAAAAAATTTATTTGCAAGATATTCTTCACAATTATTGTGACGACCCGAGTCTACACCATGGACGTGGCCGGGAATCGAGAACCATTGCAGGTCCCCAAGTGAACCCTCATCCAAGCTAACTACAAGCCGAAGACTAACTCAGACATACATAAGCTTAAAGCTAAATTAAATTCATTGAACTTGACTATTCAACTTTAAAAAGCCCGAAAAATACTAAAATATATATACTCAGAGTTTGTAAAACAACTCAAAATAAAGTAAATACAGACAACTCTTCAACTTTATCTATCTATGAAGCCTCTACTATTATAGAAGGATATCGGGACAAGACCCGCAACATCTCAAAACTACTAACTATAAGATAAATGTGTAGCCCTCCGAAATGTAACAAGGCTCACCAAAGTTGACTGGAATATCACATGACCTCAACGAAATGCTTGTTGATGATCTTGAATACTTGTATCCGCATCATGAAATGATTCAGGACAAATGGCATCAATACATGGAATGTATGAGCATGTAAGGGGAACTCTACAACAAAAGTATAAGCTCAAACTGATAATAAGGAAGACATACTCACCTCGTCTCAACTCAACATGACTCAAGAATACTCAACCGACTCAAGAATACTTAACTCAACTCAAGGATACACAACTCAACTCAAAATACTCAACTTAACTCAGGATAATCAACTTAACTCAGAATACTCAACTCTTAATGAAAGCAACAATAAAAGATGCTATATACATGAAACTTTTAAAATAGTATATAATAACTCCAATATAAATGAAAATACAATAATAAAATCTTTATTCTTATTTAGGAGATTCTCTAACAGACAACCATCAATATGAGCAATGTGATGATACAATGTCTCGCCCACACTGCCAGAACTGTCCTATACCTTATCGGAGTATAGGACATCCTTAGCTAAGTGGATCCACTAAGCTATGCTTAAAAAACAATAATGAATCATCTAAAAAGTATGACCCTTTCTACTCACGCTAGAATACACGGTTTATGAGGACTTTGAGTTGTTTGAACTCATCCCCATATCGGTGCTCAATACTATTCCCAATAATATAACACATGCTCATGTGTTTAAAATCATTTCCTCATCCTCAAACTTTGAGATTATTACTCAAAAGGTTCTCTTAAAAGAGATAGTGCTCAAAACTCCACATGAACTCATTTGGAAATCGAAGTTTCCTCTCATTTTAAATGTAAAAACATTTATTCTTTGGAATACTTAGTCCCCTTATACTCATTTTAAAAAATGAAATTTCATCCTCATAGTATTTACTCAAGTCCATAAACAAATTATACATAATTGTAAAAGACTTCTCAAAATAGGGTTCATACCAAATTATGGACGTGAACAACACAATTCAAGGGTTTCAATAACCATATATAGAACTCAATACTAGGAACTCAATAACTCCAGAAGTCAAGGACTCAATGATACTACTCATCTCAAGAATGCTCGACTTATAAGTTTCATGCAGAATTATGGGGATGAAAGACTCAACTCAAAAACCTTCATATATAACATATGGTAGTCTAATAATTAGGAATATAATCTCAAAAGGGTTAGGGACTCAATACTCAAGAATTAGAACTCGAAGATACTACTCCTCTCAAAGATATTCAATTTATAGAGTTCATGCAAAATTATTGGCATGAACGACTCGACTCAAGGATCTCAATGATAATATAGACTCATGAATACAATCTTCTAATTCTCATGCTCACTTACTCTAGTCTTGAAACAAATTATAAGTAATTGTAGAAGAATCCTCGAAAAGACTCAAATGGACTTTCTCCCATTTTACTCTTAACTCTACCTCGAATTTGAAGTATGAGTTCAAGGATTATGATTAGGATATAGGATCTCTAAACGATTAAATGAAGTTTAGATAGTTGATAATAAGAAACGTGTGAAGACACAAACTGGAGGTCACTGGCGCGACGCAGTTGATGAATTAAATATTTGGTCGCAAAATAATTTTTGAGGCAGAGGCCCCTGTATCCTCTCCACGACGTAGAGATTGGGTTACTATCTGAAAACTAAAAATCTTAAGCGTCTCCGTCTTGTCGACCTAGGCGCGATAATTTTCCCGATATTTTCTTCCTCTCCCAACTCGATTCAATTCATACCCTATGCAATTCTATGGTTCCAATTCACAAATTTTCATAAACCCAAAATGTTTTCAATGAAACACACACAAAACTCATTAAGAATAACACGCATTCCCAAAACCTTCACCTCAAGAACACAACAAGACTCCATTAATAAAGAGTAAAGCTAAACCTCAAGAATTCATCAAGAATCTAAATCAATCAAATTTTAAATGAATTCATGGATGAAATTTTATATGATTTGCGAGAGGGCAAACAAACCAACACTATAAAATCTTACATACCTGGAAGAACAATCTTCTTGAAAAAACTTGAAGGAAAATCATTGAAGATGAACCCTAGCCTTAGTGTTTCTTGAATTTCTTGAGCGTAGAATTTTAGGAGTGAATGAGACGGTTTGATTTATGAAAACTGATTTTTCTACACGTTTAAGGTAATTGAGATGAACTCCTAAGGAATTTTAGGACTTAAATACCCTTAGAGAAATAAATAAAATGAGCTGGGAGTCGAAATAATTTTCCAATAGGCAGTGAGCTCCGTATTGGCTCCGTAATGCGGAGCCATCGCATAGCTGATGCTGGGTTTGAGCGTTGTTAGTAAATAAGTCATAATTTTTTGCTCAAACTCAGATTTAGCGAAATTGGCAATGTTAGAAAGAGGACCTGACGACCTTTGATTTGATATGTCATGGGCCACCTAACACTTTATGTGCTAAAAGATATGGTGATTTGAAGTTGACCCAAAACTTAAGAAAATGATGGGTGACTTGAACGAATTTCTCTTCAGTTATTTTTGAAACTCGAGGTGCTACATCTAGTGACCTTAACACCTAAGAATGTTTAAAATCACTTGGAAATTTTTGTTCACAATGAAGAAGGATTCGACTCTTAGCTCAAAATTTTTTGGGGTGTTACAATTACAATTGAAAAGATATAAAACATTTTTTGGGGGGCAATGAGGTCTTTATAGCGGTGGAAAATCAATCCCCAACCAATACAACCCGTCCAACCCATTTACGACTAACCCGCCCTATCATTAGCTCACCCTATTAAACCCATTAAAAATTGGGTAGATATGTTACCCAAATGAGCTCATGAAAAATCTTGTCAAAATTTTCTTAACTTTTATCTCTCAATTGGATATGTTGTAATATAGCCATAAAAGAGAAAAATATATATTTATTAGGTATTGAAATAGTTTAGAAGAACAAAAAAAACAATTAAGCTTAGTAAAAATTGGGTTGGATTGGGTCTTGACCCATAATGTAACACATTACCTAACCCAATTTGACCCCAGAAAATTTGGGTTGGGTTGGGTTGTGTTGGGTCTATACCTGATTGTTGTTCTAGCCCATTATGACTCATCCAAATTTGACCAACCTATCTAATTACCACCCCTTGGTCTTTAAGCATGTATTAAAATCCCTTGCATTACTAATACCTAGATATCCATGGTATTTGTAAGACACGTCTTAGTACACAATTGAGTGTATGTAACTAATGTTTGCATTAGTTCTACATACCATGTAAAAATTTACCAAACAAGGTATTACTAGTACAGAGAGTTAATGCATTCATTATTTTTGTTATACACTCTACAAAAGCCCTAAGTGCATTTTTTATTTGGGTGTTAACTCTTTAGCGTGAATGACGAAATTTTAGTGAATGTAGCAATGCAGAACTCATAATTTAAGATTTCAGTTTGAGCTCTAAACTTCCTTCCTTTTAGTTTCTCTGTGCTTAAATTTTCCTTTTGAAGAATTTGTCTTTATACTTTCTAACCATTTTCCTATTGATCGTAGCTAATTCATATCCTTCTTCTTGGAGTTTCTAGTAGTGAATTTCTATCCCATTTATGAATAGAACAACTGTTCTTGTAAGAAATGGGGAATCCAACATTAATATCCAACTTTGGAACTAAGCTTAGCGTGAATTTAACATTACTGGGCAAAGAATTGTCAATATTACATAAAGGAAATCTTAAAGATAAATAGTGAAAGTGATATAGGTGATGTAAAAAAGGGAAGTAATTAGTTCAACAACATACGTAGTGAAATCTCACTTAGTGGGGTCCAGTTCAACAACTTTAATAAAGCTAATCAAAGCTAAAAAGTAACATTAAATACAATTACTTTAAGAAGGAATCATAAGGACTAGGAAGTGAATGAGCTCCTACATCTCTTTATTTCACTAGAGGACACAACATGGTTGTTTCCTTTGATAGGAAGAAGGGTGATTACACTGTGAAAGAATGCTAAAAATTGGGATGTTTTGTGATTGATATTCTTGAAGACTATACCAAGGGAGGACGAGGGGAATGTAAAATGATATCATAATGATTTATTGAGGTATAGGTGTACCTATTTTATCTTGAGTCACATTTGGAGAAACAATACACATTACAAAAAATTAACATTATATATGTAAATAAATGTAAAACATAGTTGTTTTTCATGTGGCTTTAGATTTAATTCATCTATATTACTTTCTGATACAAGTGGAATAATGAGTGGAAGATGGTTTTCTTGGATCCATTACATTTACATTGTTCAATAAAAGATTTTAATTGACTTATCAATCTAGACAACACAAAGCATCATTGAACCTAAAGATGATAAAACATAAAAACTTACTAGATAACAAAAGAACTTCATAACCTATAGTTTTATGGAAAAAAACTTGTATAAATTGATGAGTGAGGACTAACAACAACTATATTAATAACAAAGATGATATCTGACCACATTAGAAGATTCTATAACTGCAGTCAAGGCTAATGAAGTCTAAAAAGTATTATAAATGCAACTTCTTTCGGAAGGAATCATCAAGACTACGAAGTCAATGAGCTTCTCCATCTCTTTGTTTCATTAGAGGGTACAACTTTGATGTTTCCCCATGTAGGAAGTTGGGTGATTAGACTGTGAAAGAATGATACAAACATGGATAGTGTGTAAATGGTGTGCTTAAGGATCGGCCCCAAAAACATGTTGGGAGAACAACACAATGTCATAGAATTAATTGTTTTAACTAGACCCCTAAAAAGGTCCATGTCTGATCCTAGATAAACTCATAAAGCGAGGCATTATTCTTATTAAAGGATGCTACCTATGCAAAAAAAACCAATGAAAAAGTGAATCACCTCTTTTTGCACTGCCCACTAACAGTTAATGTTTGGTAGTTCTTCCTTTCATTGCTTTGTCTCAAATGGGTGTAATGACCCTCCTGGTCATTTATGTGTTAATGCTTTCTATTAGACATCAAGAGTGTTTGTCACGCCCAAGGCTACCCCATTGACATAATAGGGGACCTAGGATCACGAGTGATCCCAAGCTAACCCTATGTCTGACATATATCAAGCATACTAAGAATAACTGAATAAAGGATACACCATGCGGAAGCTAAAATGATAGATAACTGAAATAACGAATATCCAACTAGTCTTAATATAATAAACATACTAAGAGTTTAATAATACTGAAAGATAAACTTAACACGTCAAGTTGATTCTATTACTATGTATGAGAAGCCTCTAACTGAGTTGAGTTGCTGGGACATGCCCCAGCTAACTCGAACAAAAACTGAAATGGAGAGCATGTTAATTGTCCTTGAAATATGAGGACTCACCACTGAAGCTACTGAATGCAGATCAAAAATTGATCTATGCGTGATCTGGATGCTGAGTACCTAAACCTACATCATGAAAGGATGCAGCGCAGAGTATGCATCAGTAATTGGAATGTACTGAGCATGCATGATATAGATACTAAGCTAAACAAATATATAAGCCGAACAATGCATAATTGAGAGATCATATAATCTGAAACAGGATATAAGTATGTACTGAAGTATAACTGAAAAGAACTGAACTGATTTCAATGACCAAGTGCTAATCATAAAGATAACTTGTTGAACTGTAAACTGATATAAATGTTGAAAACCTGGTGAAATGCACTAAGAGTCTAATTGTGGGAGCTACTATTAACTGACATAAATCACGTGAGCTAAACTTGGAGTCTGATGTATACGTCATATCGAGAGGACCCAATATACCTTACAAGGGGTATAAACGCATGACTTGCGTGATCACTAAATCTGGTGCCCAACAGAGGGGACTTATAATCCTACAGAGGCACGTAGTTCTTGGACTATGAGGGTACGCTGAACCCTAGTCCAAATCGGTGCTAATCCTTCTCACATCTGAAAATGTATCTGACACAACATAACTGAAATACTGGATAGCTCAAAGTTCAAATATGCAAATCTAATAATGCAACACTTATGTACTGATAATGTAACATTCGAAATATGGAGCATTATTATCTGTTTATTTGAACTAGCAAGTATAATTCATGAACTAAGAGAATTCATACAAACTAGTGTTTTGATTTTCATTCAAGGAACTACGCAAACTTTCCAAGAATCAAGCTAATTCGATTTAGGATACTACAACGGCTAAATCACAATAATTATCCATGGTTTTAGAAACCCTAGCTTTGAAAAAAATATGGAGAATCAAGAATCTGACTTAATTCTAGGTACCTAGTGGACAAAAGGAATCCACTAGTGAAATCCCACATACCTGGTGATGAAACTTGAAGGACGCCTCTGCTTCTTCTGGGGAATCTGCCTCTCTTTCTTCCCAATTTGCTCTAAGTTTAGGTGAAAAATAGTTTAGGGTAGGTTTTGACTAGAATATTACGCTTAAACTGAGTAAAGCAACGCAGTTTAGGGATAAAATAATTAGGAAAAAACCCAACTACCCCTAAGACAATTGTCAACTGCCGACCTATAGACCCTAACCGACGGACCGTGGTCTACGGTCTCTTTTGGTTGTCCATCGTCTTGCTCAAAGAGTTGGAACTGGGATCATTAACCACGGGACCTCAACCATGAACTGTGGTTTGACCGACGGTTAGTACGTCAGGCCGTGGTCCTGAACTTTCTGGGCAGTGCTAGGGTGACCGATCACGGACCACACCTACGGTCCGTGGTCCCATCCACGGGCCGTGGGTGGCCTCCGTCGATGGCATCTGCAACTTCTGGAAAATGTTATTATTCCCCTTTTCAAATACGGGGTGTTACATTATCTCCCCCTTGGGAACATTCTTCCTCGAATGACGTTTAAATACACTGAGTATGGAGGGAAGGAGCTGCAATACCTACCACTAAGTACTTGAAACTGAAATCTATCTGAACTGAGTTCCAATAGTCATGCAAATATGCTGAAATACAATAATAACTATAGGAACAAGGTACTGAGACTAAATTTATGCAAATGTAAACTGAAAGACTAGAGAGAAACTAGTACCTCAGGCTAAAACGGAATCAGAAGGAAAGAGGTGAGGATACTTGGGCATCATGGCTGCTTCTACTTCCCAAGTAGCTCCATCTACAGACTGACTCCTCCACAAAACATTCACTAATACGACTTCCTTATTTCTTAACCTACGAACCTGACGGTCAAGAATCTCAACTGGCACGTCTTCATAAGTGAGACTATCTTTCTCAACAACACTCTCTAATGGTACTATTGATGCTTGATCACCCACACACTTCTTCAACAAGGAAATGTGAAAGACTAGATTTCTGCTGGCAATTCTAACTCATAAGCCATATTACCAACCCTTTTCAGGATTCTGTAAGGACCTATGTATATAGGACTGAGCTTCCCTTTCTTGCAAAATCTCATCACCCCCTTCATAGGTGACACATTCAGGAACAAACCCAATCATCGATCTCAAACTCTTGGTCCCTTCTCCTCACATTTGCATAGGACTTCTGATAACTCTGGGCTGTCTTTAGTCTATCTCTAATGAGTTGAACTTTTTCCATAGCCTCATGAACCAAATATGGCCCAATCAAGGCTACTTCACCTACTTCAAATTAACCAATTAGGGACCTGCATCTACACCCATATAGTGCCTCATACAGGCCCATCTGAATCCTGGTATGGAGGCTATTATTATATGTGAACTCTATGAGAGGTAGGTGATCATCCAAACTTCCCTTCGATCATGCAAGCTCTCAACATTTCCTCTAAGGTCTGAATGGTACGCTTTACCCTACCATCCGTCTGTGGATGAAATGTCGTACTGAGATTTACCTTAGTACCAAGACCTTTCTGAAACAATTTTGGTTTTTGATCTCCAGTTCAACAACATCAGTGGTGAGTCCTCATTCTTCGAGGACAACAGTCATGTTATGTTTTCATTATTTCAGTCTTTTAGTTTCAGTTTTGCTAGACTTAGCTGGGGCATGTCCCAGCAATTCTAGTCAGTTAGAGGCTATTTTCAGACATAGTTAGATTCAACTTAGTATTTGAGTTTGATGATTCTTTTTTATTAAACTCTCAGATTTGATATTCAATTTTAGTATATGGGTACTCCCCATCATTTAAGATTTACTTATGATTAGCTTCCGCAACAGTTTTATTTCTCAGTTTATCTTTAGTATGCTAATGATTATACTAGCAGAGTTAGATTGCGGTCACTTGTTATCCTAGGTCTTGTGTCTGCATCTAGGGATAGCTTGGGGCGTGACACTGACCACACCCAAAACACCCTTCTCTAATAGCCAGACACTCACCGGGATGGTTCTTACCATACTTTAGGGAAGTTGGAAAAGTCTGATTACCTGAAGCACTCTCTTGAGACTTAGAGCCTGGTTCCCTACCTTTCTGATCCTGTCAAAACTTGGGGGAGGAGCACTAGATGATAAAGGTGCTGGGGATGTAGATTTCTATTGAAACTATGAGCGATTTCCACCACCCGACCTATGCTGACAGTACTCATAGTTGCCTACTCTAGCCTTTCTATTGTCCTTAGCCATTTCCCTAAGTTTATCTCTCTCAACCTCCTGAGCGTGAGTCATTATCCTGGAGTTATCCATATCCCCTAATAACATAGCATTTCTCACGCCCCGAAGCTACCCCCTGGACGTGGAAATGGGACATAGGATCACAAGTGACCCCAAGCTAACCCTGCTGGCATAATCATGAGTATATACAAAAGATAATTGAACAATAAATACTGATGCGGAAGTTACATCATAAATAAAACTGAAATGATGGGGAATACCCATATACTAAAACTGAATAAATAATCTGAGAGTTTAATTCAAAGGAAAGACCAAACTCAATAACTAAGTGGAATCTAACTATGTCTGAAAATAGCCTCTAATTGACTAGTAATGTTGTGACATGCCCCAACTAAGTCTAGCAAAACTGAAACTAAAGGACTAGAAATACTGAAAATAAACTCATGACTTATGTCCTCGGAGAATGAGGACTTACCACTGATTCTGCTGAAATTGAGATCGGCAACCGATCTAAGGGTGATCTGGATACTGAGAACCTGAACCTACATCACGAGAAGATGTAGCGCACGTATGCAACAGTACTTGAAAGGTGTTGCGCATGTAGGACAGAGTAAAATTGAAATAACGTATAACTAAACAAAGCAATAAAGCAATGAAATAATTTGAACATAATATAGATTCTGAATACTAAGCTAACTGTATGCAATGACCAATTTATATCATGCTGAGACTGAAATACTAAATATATTGATACATGGTCAATGCAATAGAATCTGATTGAACTATGGGAGCTACTAATAACCGATAATAAAACCACATGAGCTAAATGTGGAGTCTTATGTATACGTCCCATCGAGACGACCCAATATACCCTGCCAGAGGTATAGAGGCATGCTGGCATGATCACTGAAATGATGCCCACATAGGGGACTTACAACCTCCGTGGCTAGTAGTTCTGGGACTATTTGGGTACGCTGAACCCTAGTCCAACTCAGTATTATGCTACTCCCAATGGATTAAGTGATTAATACATTATGACTGAATTTCTGTAAGTTATTGGATAGCTCAGACTGAACATGCAAACTGAGTATGCAAAAATTAAACTAATATTAATGCATTAATACCTGAGGCATGTATAGCTAAATAACTGAAATATCTGACCTAGCATGTTTTATTCAAGAACTAAAGAAATACATAGCTAGGGTTTTGGAATTCATGCAATAAACTGAAATTTAATATACTTATCTAATTTGGATCATTCTAACAGATAAGAACCCAATAATCCTAACATTCAAGAAACCCTAGGTCTAGTCATAATAAGGGAATCAAGAAACTGACTGAACACTAAGGACCTATTGGGTGAAAGGAACCCACTAGTGAAATCTCACATACCTGGTGACGAATTCCATGGAGAAATCTTTAGATTTCAGGGCTGGAACTGATGGAACCTTGCTGCGTTCTTGAACTAGGGTTGGTCACCTCTTTCTCTCCTTTCCCTTCTAATTTCCTAAGTTTTGATTAAAGATCTGACTTAGGTAAGTTCTAGTTATGTTTCTAGGCTTAAACTGACTAAAACCATGAAATTTAGGGTTAAAACGACGAAGTTTAGGTGTCCAATGAATAAGTAAAAGACGGAAATTACCCTGACTTAAATTGCAGACAGGCTGACCACGACCACCTTCACGGACCATGAAAGGGACCACGGACCGTGAAGTCGGTTGTTGTCTCGACTAGGTTCTGATAACTTGGGGTTCTGGGCTACGGCCACTATCACGGCCCGTGTGGAGGACCACGGACCGTGAAGGTCCCCTTGGTCCTCACTTGGGCTGAGGTCTAGAGGCTTCATGTTGGGAGTCTACTGGTTAAACTCCACGAAAGTTCCCACTGACCGTGTGAAGGACCACAGACCGTGAAAGTTTCTATGGTCTTCTCTTGGACTTGAGGGTTCTAGGGCCAAACTGGGGGGGTCTACTGGTCTGACACTATGGACACCACCACGGCCTGTGAAGGTCCCGTGGTCTGACACCTGGGCCTGGTGAAGTCCAAGTCTGGACCACGAGTAGGTTAACGGACCATAGACCCTATCACTGTCCGTGAACCCTGCCGTGGTTCACTGGTTCAAGTAATTTCTGCATTTTTTTTCTACGCCTGGTTTTTGAGGTGTTACAATATCTCCCCCTTGGGATCATTTGTCCTCGAATGAAGACTAAACTAGCTGAAATGGAGGGAATGAGCTGCAACCCTACCACTAAACACTGAAGGCTGATATCTGACTGAACTGAGTTCCAAAAACATGCAAATACGCTGAAAATGCAAGTACAGACAGAAGGAACATGATACCAAGACTAATTTCACGCATGAATGGCTGGAAAAAAATCTGAAGAGGATCTATTACCTCAAGTTGGAATGCATTCGGAAGGAAAGAGGTGAGGATACTTGGCTTTCATAGCTACTTCTGCTTACCAAATAGCTCCCTCTACGGACTAACTTCTCCACCAAACCTTGACTGAAGCGACTTCGTTGTTTCTCAATCTTTTAACCTGATGATCGAGAATGTCAACTGGCACATCCTCATACGAGAGACTATCTTTCACGGCCACACTCTCTACTTGCACTATGGATGCTGGATCACCCACACACTTCTTCAAACGTGAAATGTGGAAGACTGGATGTACTGTTGCATCTGTTGGCAACTCTAACTCATAAACCACTTTACCAATCCTTTTCAAGATCCGATAAGGGCCTACATATCTGGGACTGAGCTTCCCTTTCTTGCCAAATCTCATCACCCCTTTCATAGGTGACACTTTCAGGAAATCCCACTCATCAACTTGGAACTCTAATTCCCTTCTTCTCACATCTGCATAAGACTTCTGGCGACTCTGGGCTGTCTTAAGTCTATCTCTAATGAGTTGCACTTTCTCCATAGCATGAAGGACTAAATCAGGGCCTATCAAGGCTGCTTCACCTACTTCAAACCAACCAACAGGAGATCTGCATCTACGCCCATACAATGCCTCATAAGGGGCCATCTGAATGTTAAAATGGTAACTATTATTGTAGGCGAACTCAATAAGAGGAAGGTGATCATCCCAACTCCCCTTGAAATCAATCACACAACCTCTCAACATGTCCTCTAAGGTATGAATGGTACACTCTGCCTGGCCATCCGTCTGGTGATGAAATGCTGCACTAAGATTAACCTGAGTACCAAGACCTTTCTGAAATGACTTTCAGAAATGAGAGGTAAATTGAGGACCTCTATCTAAGATGATAGACAAGGGAACCCCATGCAACCTCACAATCTCATTAATGCAAAGCTTGGAGTAATCCTCCACCGAATCTGTAGTCTTGACCACCAAAAAGCGAGAAGACTTAGTAACTCTATCAACAATCACCCAAATGGAGTCATGATGACTGCGAGTACGAGGTAAATCGGTGACGAAATCCATGTTGATCACTTCCTACTTCAAAGTAGGAATGTCAATCTCTTAAGTCATACCTCCTGGTTTTTGATGTTCTACATTCACTTGCTGGCAATTGGGGAACTTACTCACAAAATCTTCTATATCCCTCTTCATGCCATTCCACCAAAAGATTCCCGTAGATTGCGATACATCTTAGTGGTGCCTGGATGAATAGAATATCTGGAGTTATGGGCCTCTGCAAGAATATGGTGTCTCGATTCACCCACATCAGGAACACACAATCTACCCTGATAGTGAAGTACACCATCTCCCCTTTAGGAGAAAACCTCCACTCTTTGATTGTGGACTGCACCCTTAAGTTCAAACAAGATTGGATCACTATCTTGCTCTTCCTTAACCTCTACTACCAAAGAAGATTCTGCCCCATTCTGAATCGTTACACCACCATCTGATATGCTCATAAGATGAACTCCTAGGCGAGCAAGTCTATGAACATCCCTTGCTAGCTCCTTTCTTTCTTCCTCAACATGTGCTACACTATCCATGGATAATCTGCTACTACATTTGCCTTACCTGGATGGTAATGCACGCTCATATCATAATCTTTGAGGAAGTCAAGCCATCTCCTCTGGTGAAGATTCAACTCTTTCTGGGTGAACATATATTTAAGGCTCTTATGGTGTGTGAACACATCTACATGAACATCATACAAGTAGTGTCTCCAAATCTTGAGTGCAAATACCACTGCTACAAACTCGAGGTCATGAGTTGGATAATTCTTCTCATGTACCTTAAGCTGTTTTGAAACATAAGATATAACCTTACCCCACTGCATCAACACACAACCTAGGCCGACCCTGGATGCATCACAATAAATCACATAACCATCTGAACCCTCTAGTAGAGTCAAGACAGGAGCTGTAGTCAACCTACTTTTCAGTTCTGTGAAGCTTTTCTCACAATCATTTGACCATCGAAACTTAACCATCTTCTGAGTCAACCTAGTCAATGGTGAGGCTATGGATGAAAATCCTTCCACGAACCGTCTGTAATATCCTACTAGACCCAAAAAACTTCTGATATTTGTAGCATAGGTAGGTCTGGGCCATTGTTTCACTGTTTCTATCTTTTGGGAGTCTACTCAAATTTCTTCACTAGACACAATATTCCCAAGGAAGGCAACTAATTGTAAACAAAACTCGCACTTGTTAAATTTTGCAAATAACTGGCAATCTTTGAGAGTTTGCAGAATAACTCTCAAATAACTCGCATGTTCTTCCTCATTCCTAGAGTAAATGAGGATATCATCAATAAAGACGATAACGAAAAAGTCCAAGTACTGCTTGAACACTTTGTTCATCAAATCCATGAAAGCTGCAGGAGCATTGGTCAGTCCAAATGACATGACTACGAATTCATAATGACCATACCAAGTTCAAAGGTTGTCTTTGGAATGTCACTATCTCTGACTTTAAGCTGCTGATAACCCGATTTGAGGTGTATCTTTGAGAAATGAATAGCACCCTGAAGTTGGTCAAACAAGTCATCCATCTTAGGGATGGGATACTTATTCTTGATTGTTACCTTGTTCAACTTCCTATAGTCAATGTACATTCTGAGAGAACCATCTTTCTTCTTTACAAACAACATTGGTGCACCCTATGGCGAAATACTAGGTCTGATGAAGCCCTTATCTAGAAGGTCTTTCAACTGATCTTTCAATTCTTTAAGCTCTGCTGGAGCCATTCTGTAAGGAGGAATAGAAATAGGCTATGTATCTGGATGGAGATTAATTCCAAAGTTGATTTCCCTATCGGGAGGAACTTCGGGAAGATCTTCTGGAAACACTTTTGGAAACTCATTAACCACAGGAACTGACTCAATAGTTTCTTCCAAGTCAAAAATAGTTTCGTTCTAAACAGGTTTCTTATCTTGAATCCTTAACTTGAACTAGATGATAGAGATAACCCTTAGAGATCATCTTTCTGGCCTTAAGGGAAGAAATAAATCGACCCATAGGCGCTAAGCTACTACCCTTCCATTCTAAGATTGGTTCATCTGGAAACTGAAAACGACCAATCCTAGTTCTACAATCGACTGATGCATAACAGGAATGTAACCAATCCATGCCTAGAATGACATCGAAGTCTACCATTTCTAACTCTACAAGATCTGCTGAGATGACTTTCTGGGAGACTGTGATAGGGAAATTTCTGTATACCCATCTAACTATAACTGGGTCATCGACTGGAGTAGAGACTGATAAGGGTTCTGAGAGAGTTTCTGGACTAACACTAAACTTGACTGCTATGAAAGGAGTAACAAAAGAAAGAGTAGCCACTGGATCTAACAATGCATAAACGTCAAGATCAAAGACTCCTAACGTACCAGTGACTACATTAAGAGAATCTTCCGGATCTTGGCGAGCCTGATGAGCATACAACCTGTTCTGGCGCTCTCCGCCACCTGTACCCAATGATTTACCCTGCTGAGTCGGGTGACCTGCTGGTGCTGCTGAAGTTGTAGACTGAGCTCTACCATTATTACCTTTTTAACCCTGTCTAGAAAGACAATCCCTCAACCTGTGATCAAACTGACCACACCCAAAACATCCTTCTTTTCCTGCAAGACACTCGCCTGGATGGTTCTTACCACACTTAGGGCAAGTTGGGTAGGTTTTGGTGCTTGTAATACTACCTTGAGACTTAGAGCCTAACGCTCCACCACTCTGATTATTTCGGAACATGGAGGATGGAACACTGGCTGATGAATGTGCTGGAGTCGAAGACTTCAATTGAAACTGCGAGCGATTTCCACCACCCGGTTTCTATTGAGAATACTCATAGTTGCCTGTTCTTTCTTTCTTATTCTCCTTAGCCTGTTCCCTAAGCTTATCACCCTCAACCTGCTGAGTGTGAGTCATAAGCCTAGCGATGTTCATATCTCCCAGTAACATAGCATTTCTGCACTCTATTTTCACCAAATCTGACACTCCATAAAAGAACTTATTCATCTGAGCTCTGGAATCAACAACCATATGAGGATCATATCTGGAGAGTGGGGTAAACTTGAGGCATACTCTTGGACCGTCATATTACCTTGTCTCAGGTTCATGAATTCCTGAGATTTTGCCTCCCTTAACTCTCTTGGGAAGAACCTTTCCAGAAAGGTTTCGCTGAAGCAATCCCAAGTAATAGGAGCAGCATATGTACCCTTGTTCTCTTTCCACTGAGTGTACTAGATATGAGCCACATCTTTCAGCTTGTAAGATGCCAACTCAACCCGATCATTCCCAGTGACCTGCATCACCTCAAAGATCTTCTTGAACTCATCTAAGAAAATATGGGAACTTCTCCAACTTGCGATCCTAAGAACTCTGGCGGATTCATCCTAACAAAGTCTCGCACTCAAGTTGCAGCTGACCCAACATTGCCATTTGCCTGAATTGGAACCCGCTGATTGTTCTGGTTGGCCATACTCTGAGCCAACATCTGAATGGCATTCCTGAATTCAACATTAGAGACTTCCTAATTTGGAACTGGAGGAGCTGCATTTGCGTTTTTGGCATTCGCATTCCTGGTGTTAGCTGTACGGGGAGGCATGATCATTGAAACGTAGAACGTCGAGTTAGAATGGAATTAGATCATACCTTACGCACGATAAGAGTAACAAGAAAATGAAGTTTTCCTAAATCACTTCGTAGCCTCCTTCTCATTAGATGTGGTGCACTTCACACCTATGAAAAAGACTCTACTTAGTGCGGCTTTTCAAACATCCTAGGACACTTAAACCTAATACTCTGATACCAACTTTTTCACGCCTCGAGGCTGCCCCCTGGATGCGGACACGGGACATAGGATCACAAGTGACCCCAAGCTAACCCTGCTGACATAATCATGAGCATACTAAACATAACTGAATAATAGAAACTAATGCGGAAGCTAAATCATAAATAAAACTGAAATGATGGGGAATACCCATATACTAAAACTGAACAAATAATCTGAGCGTTTAAAACAAAAGAAAGACCAAACTCAATAACTAAGTGGAATCTAACTATGTCTGAAAATAGCCTATAACTAACTAGAAATATTGGGACATGCCCTAACTAAGTCCAGCAAAATTGAAACTAAAGGACTAGAAATACTGAAAAGAAACTCATGACTAATGTCCTCGGAGAATGAGGACTCACCACTTATTCTGCTGAACTGGAGATCGGCAACCGATCTAAGCATGATCTGAATGCTGAGAACCTGAACCTACATCACGAGAAGATGTAACGCATGTATGCATCAGTACTAGAAAGGTACTGAGCATTCAGGATAGAGTAAAATAGAAATAACATATAACTGAACAAAGCAATAAACCAATGAAATAATTTGAACATAATATAGATGTGGAATACTGAGCTAACTGAATGTAATGACCAATTTATAACATGCTGAGACTGAAATACTGAATATACTAATACATGGTCAATGCAATAGAATCTGACTAAACTATGGGACCTACTAGTAACAAATAATAAAACCACATGAGCTAAATGTGGATTCCGATGTATACGCCCCATCGAGAGGACCCAATATACCCTACCAGAGGTATAGAGGCACGCTGGCATGATCACTGAAATGATGTCCACAGAGGGGACTTACAACCTACGTGGCTAGTAGTTCTGGGACTATTTGGGTACGCTGAACGCTAGTCTAACTCGGTATTATGCTACTCCCAATGGATTAAGTGATTAACACATTATGACTAAATTTTTGTAAGTTACTGGATAGCTCAGACTGAATATGCAAATTGAGTATGCAACAACTGAATAACTGAAATATCTGACCTAGCATGCGTAATTCAAGAACTAAAAAATACATAGCTAGGGTTCTGGAATTCGTGCAATAAACTGAAAATTAACATACTAATCTGATTTGGATCATTCTAACAGCTAAGAACCCAACAATCCTAACATTCAAGAAGCCCTAGGTCTAGTCATAATAAGGAAATCAAGAAACTGACTAAAAACTAGGGACCTAATGGGTAAAAGGAACCCACTAGTCAAATCCCACATACTTGGTGACGAATTCCATGGAGAAATCTTTAGATTTTGGTACTGGAACTGATGGAATCTTGCTGCGTTCTTGAACTTGGGTAGGTCGCCTCTTTCTCTCCTTTCGCTTCTAATTTCCTAAGTTTTAGTTAAAGAGCTGACTTGGGTAAGTTCTTGTTATGTTTCTAGGCTTAAACTGACTAAAACCATGAAATTTAGGGTTAAAACGATAAAGTTTAGGTGTCCAACGAATAGGGAAAAGACTAAAATAACCCTGACTTAAACTGCAGACGAGCTGACCACGGTCACCTTCACGGACTGTGAAAGGGACCACGAACCTTAAAGTCGGTCATTGTCTGGACTGGGTTCTGAAAACTTGGGGGTCTGGGCTACGACCACTACCACGAACCATGTGGAGGACCACAGACCGTGAAGGTCCCCGAGGTCCTCACTTAGGCTGAGGTCTAGAGGCTTCATGTTTGGAGTCTACTGGTTAAACTCCACAGAAGCTCCCACGGACCATGTGAAGGACTACAGACTGTAAAAGTGTCTGTGGTCTTCACTTAGACCTGGGGGTTCTAGGGCCAAGCTGGGGGGTATACTGGTCTGACACTACGGATGCCACCACGGCCCATCGTTGTGACCACTGCCCGTGAAGGGTCCCGTGGTGTGATGCTTGGGCCTGGTGAAGTCCAAGTTTGGACCACGAGGAGGTTAACGGACCGTGGACCCTATCACGGTCTGCGAACCCTGTCGTGGTTCACTGATTGAGGTAATTTCTGTATTTTTTTTCTAGGCCTAGTTTTCCAGGTGTTACAGTATTCCTGCACTCGGTTTTCACAGATCGCATACCTTACACAAGAACCTGCTCATTTGTGCCCTTGGATCGGCAACCATGTTTAGAGCATACGTGGAGAAATGAGTGAACCTCAGTCCGTACTTTTGGACCGACATTGTCCCCTACCTCAAATTCAGAAACTCCTGAGCTTTAGTCTGCCTCAACCCTCTCGGGAAGAACCTGTCTAGAAAAGCTCCAGTAAAACAATCCTAAGTCATAGGAGATGCATTTGCACCCTTGTTGTCTTTCCACTTAGTGAACCAAATATGAGCCACATCCTTAAGCTAGTAGAATGCGAACTCCACCCTATCATTACTAGTCACTTGCATCAACCCAAAAATCTTTTTGACCTCATCAATGAAATTATGTGGGTCCTCACTAACTTGCGACCCTAAAAATTTAGATGGATTCATCCAAACAAAGTCTCGAACCCTAGTTGTAGCTGATCCGCCATTCGTGTTTGCAGGAACTGGGTCCTACTGATTGTTCTGGTTGACCACACTCTGAGCCAAGAGATGGATCGCATTCCAAAATTCTGCATTCATAACCTCATGGTTCAAGACAGGAGGAACTGCAATAGCATTTTGTGTGTTACCTCTACGAGAAGCCATGAAATGAAATGCATAACGTAAGATTAGAATAGAGAAATTAGATTATACCTCACGCATGATAAGAGTCGCAAAGAAAGTGAAGTTTTTATTAAAATACTACGTAGCCTCTCTCTCATAGATGTGGTGCACTTTACACCCATGAAAGAGACTCTACTTAGAGCGGTTTTCATACATCTTGAGACTCTTGAACCTAATGCTCTGATACTAAGTTTGTTATGCCCCGAGGCTACCCCCTTGACGTAACATGGGACCTAGGATCACGAGTGACCCACCAATCTAACCCTGTGTCTGGCATATATCAAGCATACTAAGAATAACTCATTAAAAAATACATTATGCGGAAGCTAAAATGATAGATAACTGAATATGGGGAATACCCAACTACTCTGAATATAATAAAAATACTAAGAGTGTAATAATAATGAAAGATAAACTTAATAAATCAAGTTAATTCTATTAGTATGTATGAGAAGCCTCTAACTAAGTTGAGTTTCTAGGACATTCCCCAACTAACTCTAACAGAAACTAAAAACTGAAAGTAAACACTGAAATAGAAAGCATATCTATTGTCCTTGAAATGTGAGGACTCACCACTAAAGTTGTTGAATGAGGACCGAGAATTGATCTAAGCGTGATTTGGATGTTGAGTACCTTAACCCACATCATGAAAGGATGTAGCACATAGTATGTGTCACTGCTTGGAATGTACTGAACATGCAGGATATAGATACTAAGCTGAACAAATATATATACTGGACAATGCATAACTGAGCAATGATATAATCTGAAATAAGATATAGGTATGTACTAAAGTATAACTGACAAGAACTGAACTCAATGCAATGACCAAGTGCTAATCATAAAGTTAATAGGCTGAAATGTAAACTGAAATAAATGTTGAAAACCTGGTCAAATGCACTAAGAGTTTGATTGTGGGAACTACTATTAACCAACATAAACCACGTGAGCTAAACGTGGAGTACAATGTATACGCCCCATCCAGAGGACCCAATATACCTTGCTAGGGGTATAAGGGCATGACTTGCATGATCATAAATATGGTGCCCAACAAAGGGGACTTATAATCCTACGGGGGAACGTAGTTCTGAGACTATCAGGGTACGCTGCACCCTAGTCCAACTCTATGCTAAGACTACTCCCAACTGAAAATGTATCTGACACAACATAACTGAAATACAGACTAGCTCAAAGGTCAGACATGCAAATCTGAGAATGCAACACTTATGTACTGATAATGTACCATTCCAAATCTAGAGCATTGTTATCTATTTAACTGACCTAGCAAGTATAATTCATGAACTTAGAGAATTCAAACAAACTAGGGTTGTGATCTTCATTCAAGGAACTAAGCAAACTTTCCAAGAATCAAGCTAATTCAATTTAGGATACTAAAACAGCTAAATCACAACAATTATCCAAGGTTTTAGAACCCCTAGGTCTGAACAAAATACGGAGAATCAAGAAACTTACTGAATTCTAGGGACCTATTGGATGAAAAGAATCCACTATTGAAATACTACATACCTGGTGACAAAATTCATGGAGAAATCCTTTGGATTTCGGAGCTGAAACTTGAAGAATGCCTCTGCTTGTTCTTGGGAATTTGGCGCCTCTTTCTTCTCAATTTTCCCTAAGTTTAGGTGAATAATCATTTAGGGTAGGTTCTGACTAGAATATTAGGCTTAAACTGAGTAAAACAATGTAGTTTAGGGATGAAATAATTAGGAAAAGACCTAACTACCCCTAAGATAATCATCGACTGCCGACCTACGGACCTGGTCTGACTGACGGTCCGTCCTGGTGGTCCGTTCTCTGGCTCAGAGAGTTGGAACTAGGATCTTGAACCACAAGCCCTCAACCACGGATCGTGGTTTGACCAACGGTCCGTAGTCCAGGCCATGGTCTTGGACTTTTTGGGTAGTTCTAGGGTGACCAACCACGGACCACACCTACGGCCCGTTGTCCTATCCATGGACCGTGGGTGGCCTCTATCGGTGGCACCTACAACTTCTAGAAAATGTTGTTATTCCCCTTTCCCGAATCCAGGGTATTACAGTGTTCCTGTAGCGACCATAAATTATTTATTATTTTCTGGGACTAACAATTGGGTCACTTGGTTGTACATTTGGTTTTTATGCAAATTTTTGTATTTCAGAGCTTTTGAACATTGAACGATCGATTTCGATCAAAAGTTGGGATGATGACCTCGTAATCTAATTTAGACAGTTCCATCAGCTCCAAAAGGTTTGTTTTAGGAAAGTGGCATGGTCGACTCGATTCTCGATACTATAAGCGTGAGTTTGTCTAATTAGGTATGTTAACTTTTAAGTATTGTCCTAAGTTTGACCTTGGTCATCATTCTTGTTACACATTCCCGAATGAGAATATCTATAGCGCGGTGAGTTCTGGAATGTCAAGTTTAGTCTAGAATGATCTTTCATGCAGATTTCGAGGCTCTCGATCTAATTTTGAGGCCCATTGTGGATTTTTGCTTTAGAATGTAGTTTTGGTGTGGGGCCCACTTTTTTGTCAGGACGAACTCATATGGCGTTTCTACTACTTTATTTAGTCTAGAATATCGAATTTGGCAGAAAAATGTCCTTCGCATTTGGGGCCTTGGGTAATGTTCACGAAGGCCAGGTAGCCTAGCTAGCGCGTTCGCGGGCCCTATATTTGTGTGATCCCTTACCACGTTCGTGAGGCCATTGTCCTCTGCCAGCCACGATCGAAGGGACCTTGATGCATTTTTGTATTACTACAGCTTCATATAGCTATGCTCTAAAGCCACTAGTTTGTTTCTCCATTACTATCTTGCATATGCTTCATACCTTTCTAACACAATTTACTTACTTTAACCCGAAGGGAGGGGGATGCAACTAATTAGATATGTACAACCATATTATAAAGTTTAATTGAGATAGAGTTGTACATATTTTTTTCTTAATCACATTAGGAGAAAATTTACCCATAAAAGAAATTAACATTATATATGTAAATAAATTTAAGCGCATAGTTATTTTTCATCTGTCTTTAGATTCAATCTGTTTGTATAACTTTGCGATCGAAGTGGCATAATGAGTACACGAGGTTTTTCTTTGATCCATCATTTTCACATAGTCTTATAAAAGATTTCAATTGATTTGTAATTAAGGTTACACAATTGGAGCCAGAAAAGGAATAAATATAATTTGCGAAAGTACCCTATAAGGCTAATGTAATTGAGTAAAATTTATTTTGTTTTATGCAAGAAAGGAGCCCCATTTGTGTATGTGCTCACGATAAAAAATGGTACTCTATTTCAACACATGTGTGGATCTTACTGAAAAATCTGGATCAATTTCTCTTGGAATCTTTAATTTGCCGGTAAAGTCAATAGATATTAGAAAAAACTTGTATTACAGAGATTCCATCATCTTGTAGAGAACTACCCTATATTTAAGTGTGCCGCCCTCATTGGAAATAAAAAATATTAATGAGTGCATAAGAAATTTCTTTGATCATTCACTAGGTCAATAAAAGACCTCAATCGACTTACGAATCAAGACTACACAAAACTTCATGAACGACTAACGATAAGAAAACAAAAATTCTGACTGAATAATATAAGAACTTCATATCCTACCATTTTTTTGTTTAAAACTTTAGATAAAGGGATGACTGAAGACTAACAACAACTAACTTAATAACAATTCCGAGAATTGACAATATTAGAAGTTTCAACCATAGGTAAAGTTTCCTCCATGCATAGATCCAAATTCAAGAACTCTAGTTACGCTTAATGATAATTATGAGTTCAGGAACTTTCCTCCTCGTCTGTCTCATGGACAGCATTTAAATAAATCTTGAGATGCTAGGCCATAAAAACACTTTTTATTTTTTCTAACTTTCTCCATCTGCAACTTCATTATCAGCATATGCTCCAATATGTTCTTTTCTAACAGTATTTGTGATCCAAGTTGCATTATCTTATACATTTATATTTATTTTTTCATTCTCATTCAATGTTTGAAATTCTTTACAAAGATCTTGAAAATCATCAAAGACATTCGATCTTCCCTCAACAGTTTACGGTAGTGATTTTCTAGTTTCCCTAAAAATAATTGTCTATTTTTTTGTTTACTTGTAAATAGAAACATGGTTTTACACTTGTGAAAAAAGCGTAACACCAACATATACTTCAATCCAAGTTGTAAGCTTATATGCATACTAAAACAAGGTTTTTTCCTTTACGAGAAACTAACAGTACTTGCATTCTTAGACTCAATCAACTTGATTTCAATCTTTTGCTAATTCGTCAGGTTTTCCATATATAATATTTTTCTTCTTTAATTATTTTCTTTTGAAATGAAAAACATAACCAAAAAGTGTAACTAAAAGATTGAAATGAAACTAATTGAGTTTGAGAACGCATACACGGTTAGTTTCTCAAAAAGAAAAATAGTTTGTCCCAACAAGTAGATAAGTTTGCAACTTGAACCAGAGTAGATGTTGGTGTTGCACTATTTTCATCAAGTGGATAACCATGTTCTTATGATTCCACATGTATAGAAAAATAATTGAATTTTTTTACGTGACACTAGATGATCGACAACATGATCATGCTGATGTCAAATCAAATATCTTTGAGGCATTTGGAGATCTCTGTGAAGAATTACAAACACTGAATAAGAAAGAAAAAAATGAATACTATTGTTTAAGATTATGCACGCTGGCTCAGAACTACCTCAAGATTAACACATGGTGGAGCAGAAGTTGATAATGAAGTTTCAGATGGAGAAGCATAAAAAAACTAGAAGTGTTATTATGGCCAAGCATATCAAGTTTCATTTAAATGTTTCCTCTGAGACAGAGGAGGATGATAATTCTTGAACTCATAATTATCAGGGAGTTGATAATTGGAGTTCTTGAAATTAGAATTATGCTTGGAGAAGACTTTACCAGCGATTGAGTCTTTTAACGTGGTCAATTCTTGTCTTTGTTACTAAGTCACTTGTTGTTAGTCTTCAATCACCCATTTATAAAAGATTTTAGACAACAAAATAGAAGGTTATGGAGATCTTATGTTATTAAGTCAATCATTTTTCTTTGTTGCATTTTTAATCGTTGATGTTGCTTTGAGTTGTATGGATTGGTAAATTAATTATAGCCATTTACCGAACTAGTGAATAATGTGAATGTGATGGATCAAAGAAAACACCTGTGCAGTGGTTAGTGTTCTTTCATGGTTCCATATTCAAGGAGGTTGGCGCATATACATTTTACATCAACCCTAGCTCTATGTGAGATAGCGGAATCTTTTGTAATAAGAGTTCATAAAACATTCATTAGCTATTACTATTATTTTATGTAGAATAGAATGTGGAATAAGAATAAATGAATTAGCAATGCAAATAGTAGCTATTTAAAGGCAAAAATATTCTTTCAAAGTAATTAGTTCATGTATAACAATATCTATATTGTTAATCACCGAATAACAATCCATCACTATTAATTTACCTTGTAAAAATCCATGCATCACAATCTCCACAAAAATATCTCTACAGTAGTGGACCTTGAGATTGCAAATGTGTAAAACTACAGGTCAGCTTGAGAGCAAAATTGTAAGTTTGGACTAGATTTGGAAGGTCAAAATTGGTTCAATCAATCATTGAGTCGTTGTCGAACCAAACCAAAATATGTTGGAGTGGGATGAGTTGGATCAAAATATGCTTAAAACAGGTCATAACACAACCCGCCCAACTCTTACAAGGATTTAGATTGTTTGTTTATTTTTTAGTCAAGTAAAAAGTTTCCATAATAAAACAAGGCTAACATGTCATATACAAGAGGTATACCTAGAAAAGAGAAACCTACAAACAAAATTAAAGTGTAAAGTAATGCTTGCATTAGTTCTGTTAAGATTTTTTTTATGTGTTTGGTTTGTTGTATTAAAAATAAAATGCATTCCGTAACTTCCATTAAAAGTGTCTGTCTAAAAAAATATCCTACACTCTTTAGCTTGGGAAAATGTATGGGGGGAGATTTGTGGGGTATTAATGTCGTTAATCTATCTAATACGTGTGTTGAAACACTTTATTTTACTAATAAATGAAAAATTCATGGGATTAGTAATACACACCTCAATATACAATAGAGTGTATAACTAATGCAAGTTTTGTGATACTTCTAGCTAAGAAAGTATAACAAAGAAGGTACTAATAATAGACAAGGCTAATGCATGCATTATTGTTCAAATACACTCTACCAAACGACTTTTTTTTTTATCTTTATTACAACAATTTAATTTTTTGAATATGGTAACTTTAATCTAAATATTCACATGTATAATATAACGACATGTGTAGTTCCTTTCCAAAAGTATTACAAACTTGCCTCTTTCTCTACCTTTCTAAAGCCTATAAACAATCAAGTACATCAAAGATGTCTTCTTTTAAGCTAATACATCATCTTGTTCCTTTCGTCCTAAAATGGTCAATCATATGCATGTCGGGACAAATATCCATCGCTCCTCCTTCTTTGTGACATTTCTATCCTTATTCCAGCTGCTGAAAACCCATGTGACACTTCTAGGTTTTACCCATATGATTCCTTTTAGACAAATGATCATTCTAAATAGATGATCTTTCCATTTGCAATGTAAGAAAAAATGGTTGGTTGTCTTTTTTAGATCCCTACACAAAATTTTTGGTCTGTAATAACATACCCAATCAGTCATGCTATTTAGGGATGGCAATGACGAGGGGAAAATGTGGGTGGGGTGGGTTTAAGGCTATGCGGAGCAGGGCAGGTTTAATGTTGTGCGGGGCAGGTGGGATGCGGGGTGGGTTGAAGTGGGTTTTTCTAAAACTATTACGGGGCGGGTCGTGTTGCGGGTATATGTGATTTCATGTGGGTTCAAACTTAATTTATATTTTTCTACATGTTATAATAGTAATATAAAATTATTTATTAAGATATTTTTTTAAAAGCTACTAAAATATTCAAGATAGTAAATGAAAGTGGTTCAATAAATAAAATACAATTTTTTACATGTTTCCCAATTGACCTCTTAAAAATAAAATTTTAAGTCACTTTCCTATTAAATTTATACAACTTAAAGTAAAAATGAATTTATTTTTATGAATTTTATTTTTAGTATCAAACTTAACTAGAAAAAGAAAATATTTGAAAAAATATGCGGGGTGGAGTGGGGCGGCTTGAAAATGGAAAAAAATGTTATGTGGGGCCGATTAAAAATTTTACGGGTTAAGCTCAACCCACCGCGCCCCCACCCAAAACCGCCCCATTTCCGTCACTAATGCTATTCAACTATACATATTATAGTGGCTAGTATTCTTCTTGGAATCTGGAAATTCTCTTTATTTATGTTGGTCTTTTTTTAGTTAAATTGCGCTTCACTTCAATAAAGAGAGCACTTTGCTTACAATTCATGTTTAATAGCAAGCCTTGCCAATTTTTTTCCACTTCACACTTCCATGAACACTACAATAACCTACCCAAACTTGTATGAATTGGACATATCATATTTTATAGGAGATTTTTAACTCCAATAAAAAAATACAGAGAAATTATTTACTTTTATAAACATGAGTCGGCACCTCCTCTCTTGACTTCTATGGTATTTATCATAGTAGGGTATAGTGGAGACCTAAATCAATGTTACTAGGCACTTGAGTAACCATTGTTTTTTACCTACACACTATATTTTTATGTTGAATACTAGAAATAATATATAATGATATTGATTGATCTCCCGATCTTAGAAAGTAATTTATGATTAAAGACAATTAAGTATCCATGACTCAAAATTCATAATTCACAATGGTCAAACTAAACGATATATTATATTTTGGCATGAACAAGCCCTAAATAAGACCCTCATGTTATATGATTCCCAAGTAAGATATCTACTAAAAACATTGTATTTCAGAGCAAAAAGATAAGTTATTATCAACAAGACATAAACTTGACCCAAGAAATTCACCCTAAATTCATAAACATTAATTCCATATTCAATTATTCATTGTTATTGTAGTGTGCAATATGGATTGAATTTCCAAATCATAATACCAGATACACAAGAATCTAAATAGTTCAAAGTTTATCTAAGCTATAATCTACAAAAAGCGAAGAGATTAGCAAATCAATGTTCAGAAGTACCTATCTCTCAAGAGGGTGATAACTGATTGGCATATATATGTGTCTCCATACTCTGCTTTATTTTGAGCTCCTCATCAAACTTCTTCAATATCTCGTTCCACACACCCTACAATAATATAACAATCATTTATACATATGATCTCTCTTTAGCATAAACAAACAAGCATAGAATGAGAAAAACAAGATCATAAGATCTTGTAGTGAAGTTCAGTGCGATGAATAAGATAGAATCCATGATTGCCTCAAAAAATGTTCCTGATATTATTTTAACATATCTCCATCTCGGAGATTTCATTGCTCTGTTCCTTCTTGTCTCCGTCTCCGCCTCCACCTCCACCTCCACCTACGACTCCAACTCTGATTGCTTTCCTCAAATTTTTACCTTGTGTACCCTATATTCCAATTATCAGGTTATTGACTCACTCATAAGATAGGGCTCTTCCAACGTGGGCTAAAACTCACTCGTATGATAAGGCTCTTCCAATGTGGGCCAAAACTCAATTATATGATGGGATCTTCTAACATTGCCCAATTAAACAAGTTTTTGTGCAGATAAATTATTTTTTAATTGTGGTATTTAGTTTTGTCCTTTAAATTGATTTTTTTAATTTAATTAAAATTTGTAGATTAAAGTATTTTTCGTCATGTCCTAATTTTGGAATGCAGAAATTTTGAAAACAATTGTCTTGTTCGACATGAGTTATGTAGTATCTAATTCGGAGAGTATAAGTTACTTGTTTAATATAAGTATAGAGAACATTTTATCTTGTCCAACATGAGTTTAGAGAAATTTTATCTTATTTGACAAAAGTTCATTAGGATAAGTTATGTCACTAAGAGATAAGTTTGTGGTTTTACAATTAAACGTATGTATCCATCAATATTTGTTCTATAGAAACTAAGTTATTTTATAACTTATGAATTTTGACTTTTTAAGGCATAATGTTCTGAAATTGAATTTATGACTTGTAAGACATAATTTTTGTGTTGCGAATGTTTTCTTCTAAATATTTTTTTCCTCGTATGAAATAAATTGTGTCATGTGATTTTTATTTTAATGTTAAGGGTATCTTGGACAAATTTATTTTTAATTACTTAATAAGTTTAAAGATAAAAAAAAATCATTAATTCAGAAGATAAAATTGACAACTACCCTAAAATAGAGATATTCAAGCTTGATTGACCCACAAATAAATTCAAAAGTGATGGGCTTTTGGGAGCTACATAGAAGCCCGCTTATTTTAGTTGGAACTCCGATTCCTTTTTTTCTGTTGCACAACAATGCAAAAATTAAACAAAATGACCATTGAATTACATTTTTTAGTTTAACATAACTTAATTATAACTTATACAAAAAATGTATCCCTTATGCCTTCTTTGTTGCTGAAAAAATGCATCTTTAGTATCCCTCACTTTGATAGTTGACTTGATGAAGCGTGGATCCTTTAGAAAATAAAAATAGAAAAATAATGTGTTACATCACTTTTTATAAGAGTATTCTAAAAAAATAAGAGTACTTTTATTTATTTGAAATATAACAGATTTTTTTACCATTTTAATCTAGCATATTCTAAAATCAGTACGCTTAATGAAGGACCACTAATTAAGAAATTAACTTATAATCTATTTAAAAGTGCTTAGAGAATTTCATCTTAACCTTTCAATAAATAACAATGACAACTAACTGCAACTCACAATTTTAACCAAGAAAAATGAACTTGGATGGAGATATGCAAGCATTTCACTGCGTGAAAGATTACATTTACAAGCACAAATGATTAATGATTTTACATGCATGGGTAATCCAAAAGGAGATGAATTCCATGAAAAATTAATTCGTCCAAACTTACACTTCACTTAAGAAGTATAAATGGTCGAAATCAATTACAGAACTTAACAAGAGTTGAGGTTGATCCCACAGGGAATGTAGAAGAAATAAATCTACTAGCTCTTATACTCATTTGTGGTTGATATTTCTAGAAAATAAAAATGTGTATAGAAAATAATGGGTTTGATTTAGTGTTCTAGTAACAATGTGTAACTATAATCCAGTAACGTAAGTAGCAAATGACAGTCTCAATGTTTTGGTTATCAGATAAAAGAGATCAGGATTATGCTCCATATGATGTCGGAATTCATCTCAGATTTCACACAAATAACGGTTATTTGATGTAAGGCATCCGTTATGAGCAAGTTAAGAACACCTAAATGCTTGTCTGTCCTATTAGATGAATATCACTCATCTCCTCTCTACAACACCTTGGTATTTGAAAGTGCTAAAAATATAAAGAACTAAATTGGAAACAACAAAATCTGAAAAATTTCAAGTTAAGCTTAAGAAGTAAGTTTTGGATCAACTTCAAACGGCCATAACTTTCCTTACATGATGATTTAGGTAGCCCATAAGATATTAAATGAAATTTCTTGGAATCCTCTTTCCAACGCCACTAAGTTTGCTAATTTTCAATATCGTCTGAGGGAGATATGACTGTTTGAAATTAGGCTGTCTGGTTAAGAAAAGTTACCCGGATTTAAGAGGGGTATTTTGGTCTTTTCCTTACCCAATCAAGTTAATTCATTTTTAGTAATTAATTAGGGGTCTAAACTGATTTGGTTCAGTTTTCCTAAACCAATATACGTCTAGGGTTTTGAGAATAGTTCAAGAAAAGGAGGAAAGGAGAAGAGTCAAGGCGCTCTTGGAATTTTCTTGCGGAATCGAAGGTCGTTTCGCTAAGGGTTGATACCTAGAGATGTATGTTAGTCCTCATTGTGTTGGGTTCATTCACCACACGCCAATCATGTTATTTTCAGTGAAGTTTTGTTCTTGAAGTTGAAGAATTCGAGTCCTTGATTAGTTTCTAAAAAGTATTGTTTTCCGTTCTTGAATTAGGATGGGTTGATGATTTCTTGTGATAATTTTAAGTATATTGAGGATAGTTTCGAGTAAATTCTTTTGTACTTTTGTTGGGTCTTCGAATCTAAGTGATTGGGGAAGAAACCATTTGATTCTAGGCGAATTGGGGTTAGAAAACGAGGAAGAAAATTTGTCGGGATGATCTGGAAAAAGGGTAGTGCAGCGCGCCCCAGTTGCGCCAGCAGATCTGTCGTGGCCCGCCAGCAGTCTGCCAAAATCCAGCCTCTAAACTTAGGGCCAGCAGTGCGCCCAGGATGTCTGCACCCACCCTTTCTCTATCGTTTAGGCCGCCTAAGTCCTTCTAAAGTATACCTTTACTTCCTATTGATTCTAACTACTCTAAACTACTTCTAAACATCTAGAAATCATTCATTAACATGAATCATAACCTTGAATCCATAAATTCAAATTCAAGGTAGAGCTACGAGTCAAATCTTGAGAGTTCTGTCGAGTATTTTAAAGAAGTCTTGTGCAAACATCCTAAAACTTGTTTTAAGAGTTGAGCATTGAGTTTGAGAAAGAGTAGAGCTAAGTTCATTTTCTTTAAAATGATATATGGGAACTAAGTATTCCCAAGAGTTAATGTTTTCACATTTAAACAAGAGAGGAAACGCCGATTTCCAAATGAGTTTTCATGAGCAGTTTTGAGTTCCATCTCTTTTTAGAGATAGATTTTTAAGTAATAATCTCAAACCACAGAAAGAGGAAATGTTTTCTTTAAAACATAATGATCTAAGTATATTTTTGGAGTAGTATTGAGCACCGATATGGGAGAGAGTTCATACAACTCACAACCACTATAAACTATGTAGCCAATGTGGGTAGAAATGATCATACTTTTTAGATGATTACTTAATGCTTTTAGCATAGACTAGTGGATCCACTTAGTTAAGGATTTCTATACCCCGGCAAGGTATAGGACAGTTCTGACAGTGTTGGCGAGACGTTGTATCATCATATAGCTCATAGTGATGGTTGTCAGTTAGACAATCTCCCAAAGATAGTTTATTTTGTATTTTTACATACAACTGAAATATTATTGTATTTTTCAATACATTGAGTTGTTATATACTATTTTAAATGCTTTATATAAACTGCATTTTTGTTGTTGTTTTATTACTGCTTGAGTACCCATGAGTTGAATTCAGATGGGGTAAGTATTTCTTTCAGATTCCAGTTCAAGCTTATATCTTGTTTAGATTTCTCCTCACATGCTCATACATTCCATGTGCTGATGCCATTTTGCATGCATCTTTTATGATGCGGATACAGGTAACCAGGATCAACATCCAACGCTTCATTGGTCTAGTTGAGCTTCAAAGTTATTGGTGAGCCTCCTTACTTCCGGAGGATCCCTTTATTTTGTTTTATTATTCACTTTTGTTAGGATGATCGGAGGTCTTGTCTCGACATCCCTCATAGTACTAGAGGCCTCATAGATAGATAGACAGTAGTTCATGAGTCTTTTCTATTTTCAATTTTAAATGTTTAAATACTTGAGTTGCCTCTCTGGCCAGTTGAATGTTTCCTTTATAACATTCTGAGTTTGAGCCATGCCAGGCCAAGGGTTCAATTGGGGCCAACAATGATTCTAGAGTGTCGGCCACGTCCAGGGTATAGGCTAGGGGCGTGACACACTCTCTCTCTCTTAGAGTGTGTACATTATTAACCCTTGTTTCTCCTATAGAAAACTATCCCCTATCGCGCTCAAATCTTCCAAATGAGTTATAGAATATGAAGTTCGTTCGTTTCAAGATTTTCCTAATCATACCCTTCTCTCCTAGAGGCTTTTGCATCTCGTCAAAGTATTTTGTCTTCAGCTTGTGGAGAGTAATTCAAGTTCCCTTTTCTTTTCAATTCTTTATTTCCTTCTCTGTGATAACACTCAAATATACTGTTCAAATCCAATTAAAAGAGGCAGCGATCGTCGTCAATAAAAATACCCAACTAAGTGTCACTGGTTGAATCCCACAGAAAATTGAATATGTAGAAAATTCTTTATCAAGAAATTTGGATTGTAAAATCATTATTTGTAGTAGTAAAAACAAGTGGGTGGATGATTCCACCAATATAATCAGAAGGATTTTGTTATGAATGGTAACTATTAAACTAATATTTTTGAAACTTTCAAAAGTAATAAGCAATATAGGGGTGCAGGGATTGGATATCAATGTCACATAGGGGAAATTGTGTTTCTCTATAGTGGCAAACATTCATCAATAGGGCGGTTTCATCCATATGCTATACTAAATAAACCAATACCTTGCTTTATTCTCTCTTTTGATGCAGAAATAGGGAAAATAGATACAGCCCATAACCACTATTTTCAAGGAAGTTATAGACATCAAACCTAAATTTCTATTATCGGACTAATTACCCATTCCAATCAATCTCTTTAGAGAAATGATCTGAGACCGGAAGTAGGAATTAAGTTTGCAACCTTAACACATAAATTAACCTCTTACTAATTAGCCCAAATTCATGTACGAACAATAACAAAATAGTGCATAACACAATACCAACAACATTAAATCAACACTCAACCCCATAATTGCACCACTATATTTTGGGGTTTTAGCCACCCATCACAAAAAACAAAGAAATTATACTTTTCATGAATGCAGTCATGGGTAACATGAAATTAAGCAATTGCCAGCAAACCAACTTTGAATTCAACTTCAATTTGTCAATTTCAAAAACAAAGTTTAAAACCCCAAAAAACACTAGAAAGTGTTATTCACAAGGTAAAGTGTTTTTTCTTCACCTGTGCATACACCCAAAACTATTACAACTAACGTGGCCTCTATTTTTCTCTTTCCTTTGGGTTGTTTATAGTTCCCCAAAATTTGGTCCAAAACTCAATACACTACCCATTTGGTGACATTAGTCGAGAATGTCGATCACAATGGGTGGATCACCAATTCCTCTCCGGTTCACCGTTCCTTCTCTAGACTTCAGGTGTTTGAACCTCAATCAGTGAGCTCGTTCGAGTCTGCCCTTGACATTCAGTGTATTTCTGAGTACCACCTTAGTTCGCCTTTCAATCCTTCAAATTTTCTTCTTGCACTGTTGCTTTTGTCGATGGATAACAAGTTTTCCCTTCTTATTCGTTGAGTCACCCTTTATTTTATGTGTTCAGTGACCTGCCTCAATTAATGCAAGTGTTGTACACCGTTACTTTGGGCAAGGTCATGCTTATAATGAGATCCACCTTTATTGTTTGGTGATCATCAGTGTATTGTTTACAGTTATTTTTACATTTGTTTTCATTCTTTAAAATATTCTTCCTTGCCTTTTTCTTTATCCATCATAGTTGTAAGTTATCAATATATCATTAGAATAAGACATAATTAGGTATTGAGGACATTAATGGTCGAGCTAAATAGGCTTCAAATGAGTGTATCGTAAATTTACCACTCATTAATACCTCCAACTTAAACTTTTGTTTGTCCTCAAGAAAATCAAGAACACAATTAGCTCAATAAGGGTGTCTACAAAAATATTCAATAAGAGCGCGTAGCATGCAAGTGTCATTACTAGACTACTCTCAACAATATGCTACACTCAATCAGGATCAAATTGTTTCAAATGATGACTAGTTGGTTTTAACACAAGCTCAGGCCTACTATAGCTTATTTTCTAATGCAAGACCATGTTTCAACAAGTACATTCAAGTGCCCTCAGATCAAGAATGATTGCATGTTCTTCCAAAGCAAATCAACAAAGAAATAAGGAATCTATGCATCTCTCTCTCTCAGAAGAGAAATATATGCAAGCTTAATCCCAGAGGTTTGCCCATATTTTTCAATCATCACACAACCTACTGCATACAAGATCTCAAGAGTATTTTTGGCTTGTAATGGGGATGAGGGTTAAGGTATGGTCAATTTGGCTTAGTGACTTCACCTTTTCAAAGCATGGTTGCAATCATCTTAACCGCTTCTCAAGTACTTTTCATTCTTTTTTATTCGAGAACTCAAACTTACTTTTCACTCACTTTATTCGGAATCCCCATTATTTCATCAACTTCTCTTTTTCATTTCAAACTTTCAAAATAGCTCACCACAATATTTTTCTTTTCCCTTTCATTTTTATTAGGAGGAGTTCCTTCTTTTTGTAACAAACTTCAAAGTTGAGTCTCAGTTCATGTTTATTTGCCCTTCACTGGGCTTTCATTCCTCCTTCTCTTCCACAACCCCAGCTTAGGATTTTGGCCTAAGTTGTCTATTCAAACATAACAATGCTTCAAAAAGAATTTTGGGTTACAAGGTGGGGACAATTTTGCTCAAGATGTTATACTTTTCTTTTGTCAACAAATGATTTAGGCTTACATTTATGTCAAAATGGATGCACGCCCTAAATAAGTAGTGACAAATTATATGGAAATTTGGGTTCTCCCTTAGAATTGTTGCCCAAGATCACGATTTAAATTTACCAAGGTTAAGACAATTAGACTAACAAAGAAAAATCTAGGATTCCACACACATGCTTTCATGTTAGACTGAACCACACATGGCTCAATTAGCACAACCTGATAAGATCAAAAGTGTATGTATGATGTTCATTTTAAGGCTCACAACAAAACATAGTTAGTCAACAAAAGATTCAAAGAGATCTCTCAAAAGTACAACCACATCAATTTCAATATTGCAACACCAACACTATACATCATGCTCATCATGAGTACTATTCAATACATCAATATTGAACCTAATCAATCCTCAAAATATTATCAATGAAGACTCAAGAATTTCACAATTTTCAAAATTCATGGGGTAGTTTCAAATTTGAGGGAGAACAAAAGAGGCAACAAGTGTTAAACACAAACCAAATGAAACACTATAATATAAGCAAAAGTAAAAAGTACAATCATCCAAAACTTAAAAATAACAAATTAAAAAGCAAAATGGGAATATAGGCACAAAGTCCCTTACCCCAACAAAAATAAAATCCATTTCCTCAATGAAAAAGTGCAAAGTATGGGAGGAAGAGTCATATGCTAAGTTTATGGAGTCCTATAAACGAGAGGAGTCTCTGAAGGAGTAGAATAATCTGGGGCATCAAAGCCCGACAATAGTATCACATGTAGCAGCAATTTGGCATCAGTGCCCTGCACATCATGGAAGGAATGGTAGAGGCTAAAGAGACTCCACAGGTGCCAACTGCGGAGGTCTCCTGAATGGATCTCTAAAAGGTATCTTGGACAATCATCTCCTCATTGTCCTACAACGCCATAAGTGTCTACACAATCCTATGATCATCCTCATCTCTACTCACCTAATCCTCATCGGTATGCTCAGCCAAATAATCATCGGCCCACTCATCATCATTAACAACATCCTCAACAAAAATTGCAACACCCTAAACTATTTTACTTGGTTTCACACTAGAAAAAGGATCACTATTGGGAATAGTTGGTGGCATGGTGGATGGAAAGTCTTGTAGGGGAACATCATCCCATATACTCAAAATATATGTAGATCGCATCTAGTCTGCATACACTCGCAAGGTAATAAGTTGACCTCTTATGGTGTCAAACACACTAGAAGTACCCTTGGACTTCTCTTCTGCCTCTAATTGTGCACTAAGGTTATCCAACCTCATCTTTTGGGACTCAACCAATTCCTCACAATGGGTCACCCTATCCCTGAAAGGGGCCATCACCCTCTCAATTTCCATATCAATCATCGTTGGCATGTCCTTCTCATCCCTTGATAGATTAACGCTTGAGTCAAGGGGGCATGGGAAGTAGTAACATGAGAAGGCACAATACAAGCAACATTAGTAGTAGTAGGAGTTGGAGGCACAGTAGGAGATTCACCTTTCTACTCCACAGAAGGAGAACATGTGGTGGCATCAGATGCCAAAGTTGTTGGATCAACTACGGGCGTCCCACATTGATATGTTCCTGATCAATGATAGTGTCAACTAATACCACCTTGGGATGTCGAAGGATAAATTCATTACGTGAGGACATGATATTTCTGCTAATGAACCCGAACCAGTACCGGGCCACAAAATCTACCATTCAAATCCCTCTAAATCTACTATGTCTTCCCTTTAAATTTAATATTCTATCACAATATTATTCTCTACAATTACTGCATCAAATCTATATAAGTTCACTTATTTACAACACTATATACATTAATATATACAATCATTCTCTATTAATACATCATGCTAACATTCCCCTTAAATTGATGTTATTTAATCAAGAAACATCCATTTGCCTAATACAAATTGATGGTGTTATCATGCCATGGATGTTGTAAATGCATCAGCTATATGAAGACCACTGGACATGTGCGGAAGAGTAATGACTCTTTTTTCTACAACTTCTCATATATAATGCCAATCTTCTTCGATGCATTTGGCTCTCTCATCATAAACCAGATTAGTAGCAATCTGAATAACACTAGTATTATAAGAATGGTGAAGAGTAGGATTAGATTGATGAAATCCCATCTCAGTAAGTAATGAACGAAGCTATACAACCTCAGCACAAGTAGTAGACATAGATCGATATTCAAGATTTGTTGATTATTTGGATCTGGCATCTTGCTCTCGAGGGGGTGGGGTCCTGAAGCGAACTACTCATTGCTGTGTTGCCCCAACCCAAGGAAGGGCATTTGGTGAGGAGCATTGTTTTGAGGGAGAGAAAGCGTGGTTGACAAAATTTTGCTTCTTACTCTTTCAAGATATCAATGATTTTCTAAGAAACGTGCACCAACCAATGATTAAACGACGAGTAGATGTTCCTAGAAAATACCTAATGATGCGAGGAATTGTCAAAAAATTGAGATATTTGGGAGCTTGCATACATCCCATGTCGGTGATGAGAACAAAATAGGTGGAGGTTTCATATAAATATCTTCTTTAATATCACACTGGAGAAAAACATTTTTGACATCTATTTGATGAAGAGACCAATTTTGTGAAGAAGCGATGGCAATAATTGTTCGCACCATAGTCATTTTTCTACTGGTGCAAAAGTCTCTTCATAGCCCACATCATTCTCCTATTAGCAGATGTCATCCATACACAAATCTAAGTTTGAACCAGTTAAAAGAAGATAACAATTCCTCAAAACTAGGATGAAGAGGAGAAAGAAAACATGACTCGCCGTGAGTAGAAAAAAATACCAATTTTCAAAGAAAACGACATTTTAAAAACACAAAATTTCTCAAAACATGGATCATAAAAGTAACACACGTATGCTACAAAGATCAGATTTCAGAAAATCAGAATTTGTAGGTGCCACCAATGGGGACCACAAACGGACCGTAGGGTGACCTACGGGCCCTAGGTGGGGGTCTGTAGTTGGCCACCTGCAGTCCCTCCCCAGAAACCCAAGAAATCTCAGCCAAGAGTTGACCCACGCCGAGACCAACGGACCGTAAGTGGGACCACGGTCTGTGGTTTAAACCCCTGGGAACCAGTCTCTAAAGCCAAACAACGGTTGACTAGGATGGACCATAGGTCCATCGATGGTCCGTCAGTTAGCCCCGATAACTTTTAAGTGAGAGTCGTTTTGGTCTTTTCCTTATGCGTTGGACACCTAAACTACGTCGTTTAACCCCTATACTATGTTGATTTGGTAAGTTTTAAACTAGTAACTTAATTAGACTGTACCCAAGTCAACTCATTCAACAAAACTAATCCATGTTGAACGAAAAAAAGGAGAAAAAGTTGACCAACCCTCTCCAAGAATGCAACAAGGTTTCCTCCAGTTCCAACCCCAAAATTGAAAGATATCTTTGTGACATTCGTCACCAGGTATGTCAGATTTCACTAGTAGGTTCCTTTCACCAATTAGGTCCATAGGATTCAGTCAGATTCTTGATTCTCTCTATCATGTTTTGACCTAGGGTTTCTTGAACTTTAGAAAAGTGTTGTGATTCAGCTGTTAGACTCATCCTAATCATATTGTCATGTTTTGAGGAATTGTTGCTTAGATTCTTACATGAAACTCAGAACCCTAGGTGTGTAGATTCGTTTAGTTCATGAATTACACTTGCTAGGTCAGTTTATTGAGATATACATGCCCCAGTTAAGAATGTTTCATTATCAGTATATTAATGTTGCATTTTCAGTTTATCAGTATATTAATGTTGCATTTTCAGTTAGCATGTTATTATGTTGAACTATTCAGTATTACAAAAATTTAGTTATAATGTGTTACTTAAATAATCAGTTGGGAGTAGGCTTAATACTGAGTGGAGTAAGGGTCTGTTACCCTCATAGTCCCAGAACTATGTGCCCCCAGAGGATAAGTCCCCTATGTGGGCAACATATTTAGTGATCATGCCAGTCATGCCTTTATACCCCCGACAAGGTATATTGGGTCCTCTCGATGGGGGATAAACATCGGACTGCAATGATAGCTCTCGTGGTTTTATGTCGGTTAATAGTAAGTCCCACTTTTAGACTCTAGGGCATTGACCAGGTTACCAGTTACAGTTTAGTATTAAGTCTCAGCATGTTATGTACTTGGTCATTTCATTCGGTTAGCTTAGTATTCAGTATATTTCAGTATTTACATTCAGTTCAGATTAGATGATTGCTCTTATTGCTTTGTTCAGTTATGTATATGTTGTTCAGATTTATCCTATCCTGCATGCTCAGTACCTTTCAAGTACTGATGCATACTTTGCGCTACATCTTCTCGTGATGTAGGTTCATGTATTCAGCATTTAGATCACGCATAGATCAGTTCCCGATCTCCAGTTCAGCAGTATCAGTGGTGAGTCCTCATTCTTCAGGGGTGATTGACATATATTTTATTAAGTCATTCTTGTTTTAGTTTCAGTTTTGCTAGAGTTAGCAGATGGCATGTCCCAAAATCTCTAGTCAGTTAGAGGCTTACTTCAAATATAATTAGATTTAGTTTTAGTTTGAATTTGATCTTTCAGTTGTTACTAAACACTCAGTTTTTATATATTGAAACTTAGAATGGGTATTCCCCATCATTTCCCTTTATATCATGTTTAAGCTTCCGAATAGTATTTATATGTTCAGTAAATCTTTAAGTATGCTTATGATATGCTACTTCAGGGTTAGCTTGGGGTCACTCATGATCCTAGGTCCCGTGTTACATCAAGGAGGTAGCCTCGGGGCGTGACAAACTTGGTATTAGAGCACTAGGTTCAAGAGTCCTAGGATGTCTGAAAAGCTGCACTAAGTAGAGTCCATTTCTTGAGTGTGAAGCGTGCCACACATATGAAGGGGAGGCTACAAAGTGTTTTAGGAGAAAACTTCATTTTCTTGTTATTCTTATCGTGTTTTGGTATGATCTCCTTTATAACTCGACGTTATGTGTTTTCTGATCATGCCTCCTCGTAGAGCTTACCCACAGAATGTTGATGCCCACAACGCTGACGTAGTTCCTCCACTCCCAGACCATGATGTTTCGAATGCAGAATTTTGGAATGATATTTAACTTTTAGCCCAGAGTGTAGCCAACCAGAACAATCAGCAACTTCTAGTTCCTACAAATGGTAATGGTGGATTAGGGGCATCTAGGGTCCGTTACTTTGTTTGGATGAACTCACCAAATTTTCTAGGGTTGGAAGTTGGTGAGGATGCCCAAAACTTTATTGATGAGGTAAACAAGATATTTGGAGTGATGCAAGTGACTCGAAATGATCGGGTAGAGTTGGCGTCCTACCAGCTTAAGGATGTGTCTCACATATGGTTCGTGCAGTAGAAGGAAAATAGGGGTGAGAATGCAACTCCTCTGACTTAGGAGTGTTTCAGCAGAGCTTTTCTTGACAGGTTCTTTCCAAGAGAGTTAAAGGAGGCAAAATCTTAGGAGATCATGAATTTGAGGAAAGGTTCCATGTCAGTCTAAGAGTATAAACTTAAGTTCACCCAGATCTCCAGGTATGCTCCACATATGGTTGCCGATCCAAGGGTGCAGACGAGCAAGTTCCTATTTGGAGTGTATCACTTGGTGAAAATGGAGTGCAGAAATTCTATATTATTAGAAGACATGAATATCTCTAGGATCATTACGCATGCTCAATGTTGAGGGGGATAAGCTTAGGGAGCAGGCTAAGGATAACAAAAAGGCTAGGACAGGCAACTATGAGTACTCACAACAAAAATGGGATGGTGGAAATCGCTCGTAATTTCAGCAAAGGTCTTTAGCCCTAGCACCTTCATCAACTACTGTTCCATCCTCCAGGTTTCGACAGGATTAGAAAGGTAGGGCATCATGCTCTAAGTCTCAGGGGAGTGTTTCAGTTACCATAACCTACCCAACTTGTCCAATGTGTGGTAAGAACCATCCAGGCGAGTGTCTTGCAGGAAAGGATGGATGTTTTGGGTGGGGTCAGACAGGTCACAGATTGAGGGATTGTCGTTCTTCTAAACAGGGCCAAGGAGGTAATAATAGTAGGGTTCAGTCTACAACTTCGGTAGCACCAGTAGGTCGCCCAACTCAGCAGGGTACTTCATCTGGTAAAGCTGGTGGTCAGTACCAGAACAGGTTGTATGCTCTCCAGGCTCGCCAGGATCAGGAAGATTCTCCTGATATGGTTACTGGTACATTGCGAGTCTTTCATTTAGATGTTTATTCTTTGTTAGATCCAGGGGATACTCTTTCCTTTGTAACTCCATATATAACAGTAAACTTTGGTGTCGGTCCAGAAACTCTCTGAGAACCCTTCTCAGTCTCTACTCCAGATAGTGACCTAGTTATAGCTAGATGGGTATACAGAAATTTCCCTGTCACAGTTTCTTAGAAAGTCACCTTAGTAGATCTTTTAGAGTTAGAAATGGTAGACTTCGATATCATTCTAGGACTGGATTGGTTTCATTCCTGTTATGCCACAGTCGACAGTAGAATTAGGATTGTTCATGTTAAGTTTCCAGACGAGCCAATCCTAGAATGGAAGGTAGTAGCTCAGTGCCTATGGGTCGATTTATCTCTTACCTTATGGCTAGAAAGAAGATCTCTAATGGGTATCTCTATCATCTAGTTCGTGTTAAGGATTCAAGCTCCGAAACCCCAACTTCCTCCCGGAAGAGAAATCGACTTTGGAATTGATCTCCTTCCAGATACCCAGCCTATTTCTATTCCTCCTTACAGAATGGCTCCAATTGAGCTTAAGGAATTGATAGAGTAGTTGAAAAACCTTCTAGATAAGGGCTTCATCAGACCTAGTATTTCCCCATGGGGTGCACTAGTGTTGTTCGTGAAAAAGAAAGATGGTTCTCTTAAGATGTGCATTGATTATGAACAGTTGAACAAAGTCACAATCCAGAATAAGTATCCTATCCCAGGATTGATGACTTGTTCGACCAACTTCAGGCTACTAGTCATTTTTTGAAGATAGACCTCAGATGCGGTTATCATCAACCTAGAGTCAGAGATAGTGACATTCCAAAAATAGCCTTCAGAACTCTGTATGGTCATTATTAATTTGTAGTTATGTCATTTGGACTAACCAATGCTCCTGCAGATTTCATGGATTTGATTAACAAGGTGTTCAAGTAGTATTTGGACTTGTTCGTTATCGTCTTTATTGATGATATCCTTATTTACTCTAGAAATGAGGAAGAACATATGACTTATTTGAGGGTGTCCTGCAAACTCTCAAAGATCGCCAGTTATTCGCTAAGTTTAGCAAATGTGAGATTTAGTTACAATTAGTTGCTTTCTTTGGGCATATAGTGTCTAGTGAAGGGATCCAAGTGGATTCTTAGAATAAAAAAGCAAAGAAATAATGGCCCAGACCTACCTCTCCTACAGAGATAAGAAGTTTCTTGGGATTAGCCAGTTATTACAAAAGGTTCGTGGAAGGATTTTCATCCATAGCTTCTCCATTGACTAAGTTGACTCAGAAAAAGGTTATGTTTCAGTGGTCAGATGATTGTGAGAAGAGCTTCTCAGAACTGAAAACTAGGTTAACTACAACTCATGTTTTGACTCTACCAGAAGGTTCAGACGATTATGTGATCTATTGTGATGCATCCAAAGTCGGCCTAGGTTGTGTGTTGATGCATCGAGGTAAGGTTATAGCATATGCTTCTAGACAGCTTAAGATGCATGAGAAGAACTATCCGACTCATGAACTCAAGCTTCCAGCCGTAGTATTTTCCCTTGAGATTTGGAGACAATACTTGTATGGTGTTCATGTCGATGTGTTCATAGACGATAAGAGCCTTTAGTATGTGTTCACCCAGAAAGAGTTGAATCTTCGCAAGAGGAGATGGCTTGAGTTCCTCAAGGACAATGATATGAATGTACTTTACCATCCTGATAAGGACAATGTAGTAGTTGATGCTCTTAGCATACTATATATGGGTAGTGTAGCGCATGTTGAGAAAGAAAGGAAAGAACTAGCAAAAGATGTTCACCAACTTTCTCGCTTAGGAGTTTGCCTTATGAACATATCAAGGGATGATGTGATAGTTCAGAATGGGTCAGAATTTTCATTGGTAGTGGAGGTTAAGGTAAAACAAGACAGTGATCCTATATTGCTTCAATTGAAGGGTGCAGTTCATCAGCAAAAATTTGAGGTTATCTCCCAAGGGGGAGATAGTGTGCTTCGCCATCAAGGTCGTTTATGTGTTCCTAAGGTGGGTGAGTTGAGACAACAAATTCTTACAGAAGCCCATAACTCCAGGTATTCTATTCATCCAGGTGCCACTAAGATGTACCGTGATCTGCGGGAAGTCTTTTGGTGGAATGGTATGAAAAGGGATATAGCAGATTTTGTGGCTAAGTGCTTTAATTGCCACTAGGTGAAGGTAGAACATCAAAAACCAGGAGGTATGAATCAAGAGATTAACATTCCTATATGGAAGTGGGAAGTGATAAACATGGACTTCATTACAGGTTTACCTTTTACTCGCAGACAGAATGACTCTATTTGGGTGATAGTAGATAGAGTTACTAAGTCCGCTCACTTTTTGGCATTGAAGACTAGAAATTCGGCAGAGGACTATGCCAAGGTTTACATTAATGAGATAGTGAGGTTGCTTAGGGTTCCTTTATCTATCATCTCAGATAGAGGTCCTCAGTTTACCTCTCATTTCTGGAAGTCATTTCAGAAAGGTCTTAGTACTCAGGTTAATCTCAGCACAGCATTTCATCCATACCATTCATACCTTAGAGGACATGTTGAGAGCTTGCTTGATCGACTTCAAGGGTAGTTGGAATGATCAGCTTCCTCTTATATAGATCGCCTACAATAATAGCTACCATTACAGCATTCAGATGCCCCCTTTTGAGGCATTATATGGACGGAGATGTAGATCTCCAGTTGGTTGGTTTGAAGTAGGTGAAGCAGCCTTGATAGGGCTAGATTCGGTTCATAAAATTATGGAAAAAGTTCAGCTCATCAGAGATAGACTTAAGACAGCCCAGAGTCGCCAGAAGTCCTATGAAGATGTAAGAAGAAGTGACTTGGAGTTCCAAGTTGATGATTGGGTTTTCCTAAAAATGTCACCTATGAAGGGGGTGATGAGATTTGGCAAAAAGGGAAGCTCGGTCCAAGATATGTAGGCCCTTACGGGATCTTGAAAAGAGTTAGCAAAGTGGTTTATGAGTTAGAGTTACCAGCAAAACTAGCAGGGGAACATCCGGTCTTTCACATTTCATTGTTGAAGAAGTGTGTGAGTGATCCAGCATCTATAGTACCATTGGAAAGTGTGGTTGTGAAGGATAGTCTTACTTATAAGGATGTGCCATTTGAGATTCTTGATCGTCAGGTTCGAAGGTTATGAAATAAAGAAGTCACTTCAGTTAAGGTTTTGTGGAGGAGTAAGTCCATAGAGGGAGCTACTTGGGAAACAGAAGCAGACATGAAGGCCAAGTATCCTCATCTCTTTCCTTCCAATTCCATTCCATCTTGAGGTAATAGTTCCTCTCCAGTCTTTCAGTTACTTAAGTATAAATCCAGTCTTAGTATCTTGTTCCTTCAGTTATACTTGCATTTTTAGCGTATTTGGATGTTCTCAGAACATAGTTCAGTCAAATTTCAGTTTCTAATACTTAGTGGTAAGATTTGCTGCTCTTTCCCTCAATATTCAGCTAGTTTAGTCTTCATTTGAGGACGAATGTTCCCGATGGGGAGATAATGTAACACCTCGTATGCTAGAAAGATCAGATTTCAAAAAATCAGAATTTTAGATGCCACCAACGGGCACCACTCACGGATCGTAGGGTGACCCATGGATTGTAGGTGGGAGTCCGTGGTTGGTCACCTATAGCCCCTCCCAGAAACCCAGGAAATCTCAGCAAAGGGTCGACCCACGCCAAGACCTACGTACTATAGGTGGGACCATGGTCCATGGTCCAGGTCTGTGGTTCAAACCCTGGGAACTAGTCTCTGAAGCCAAACGATGGTTGACCAGGACAGACCGTAGGTCCATCGACAGTCTGTCGGTTTGCCCAGACAGCTTCTAAGTCAGGGTCATTTTGGTATTTTCCCTATGCATTGGACACCTAAACTACGTTGTTTAACCCCTAAACTATGTCGTTTAGGTAAGTTTTAGCCTAGTAACTTAATTAAACTCTACCCAAGTCAACTCATTCTCCAAAATTCATCCAAGTTGAACGAGAAAAAGGAGAAAAATTCGACCAACCCTCTCTAAGAACGCAACAAGGTTTCCTCCAGTTCCAACCTCGAAATCAAAAGATTTCTCCTTGAAATTCGTCACCAAGTATGTGGGATTTCACTAGTGCAGTGCTTTCACCCATTAGGTCCCTAGAATTCATTCAGGTTCTTGATTCTCTATATCATGTTTAGACCTAGGGATTCTTGAACTTTAGAAAAGTGTTTTGATTCAGCTATTAGACTAATCCTAATCATATTATCATGTTTCTGAGGAATTGTTGCTTAGCTTCTTGCATGAAACTCAAAACTCTAGCTGTGTAGATTCATTTAGTTCATAAATTACACTTGATAGGTCAGTTTATTAAGATATACATGCCCCAGTTAAGAATGTATCATTATCAGTATATTAATATTGCATTTTCAGTTAGCATGTCAGTATGTTAAGTTATTCGATATTACAAAAATCCAGTTATAATGTGTTACTTACATAATCAGTTGGGAGTAGGCTTAATATCGAGTGGATTTAGGTTCAGTCACCGTCAAAGTCCCAAAACTACGTGCCCCCATAGGATAAGTTCCCTTTGTGGGCAACATATTTAGTGATCACGCCAGTCATGCCTTTATACCCCTGGCAAGGTATATTGGGTCCTCTCGATGGGGCATAAACATCAGACTCCTATGATAGTTCTCATGGTTTTATGTCGGTTAATAGTAGCTCCCACATTCAGACTCTAGTGCATTGACTAGGTTACCAGTTATAGTTCAGTATTCAGTCTCAACATGTTATGTACTTGGTCATTTCATTTAGTTAGCTCAGTATTCAGTATATTTCATTATTTTCATTCAGTTCAGATTATATCATTGCTCTTATTGCTTTGTTCAGTTATGTATATGTTGTCCAGCTTTATCCTATCATGTATGCTGAGTACCTTTCAAGTACTAACACATACTTTGCGCTACATCTTCTCATGATTTAGGTTCTGGTCCTAGATCAAGCATAGATCGGTTCACGATGTCCAGTTCAGCAGTATCAGTAGTGAGTCCTCATTTTCAGGGACGATTGATATGTCTTTTATGAAGTCATTCTTATTTTTGTTTCAGTTTTGCTAAAGTTAGCTAGGGGCATGTCCCAGGATCTCTAGTCAGTTAAAGGCTTACTTCAAACATAGTTAGATTCAGTTTTAGTTTAAGTTTGATCTTTCCATTGTTATTGAACTCTCAATTTTTATATACTCAAATTTACAATGGGTATTCCCCATCATTTCCCTTTAAAGCATGTTTAAGCTTCCACACAGTATTTATGTGTTCAGTAAAACTTTAAGTATGCTTATGATATGCCAGTTCAGGGTTAGTTTGGGGTCACTCTTGATCCTAGGTCTCGTGTTACGTCAAGGAGGATAGCCTCAGGATGTGACAATAGAAAATAAAACCTTTTTGTGAAGTACAATAACTCAAAAGTACATTTAGTAGACTGAACAAAAAAGTTTATTATGGTGAGAAGAAGATAAATGCACAAAAAAAAACACAACCAAATAGATGAAAAATATCATAGCTAGGATTTTGGTGATAAAGACGATAATATGGAGACTCAAGATTTAGCACTTTATATGGTAGTATATTAATTAATAGCAAACAATAGACAGTAATTCCACCCAGTATATGGATGGGATAGAGGACTTAATCAATAATGTACGAGAGACATCTGAATATTGACAATTTTTAAGCTTAGGAACCCCATTTTTTGTATTGTATATGGACAAGAGCTTTGTGAGACAATTCCATTCTCAAGAAAGAAATCTTTTTAATTCATAATACTTATATTCTCCACAACAATCAGATCTTAATAATTTGATGCCCGTAGAAAATTGAGTCTCAATGTATGCCAAAAATGTCTTGAACATGGAAAATACCTCATATATGGATCGAAGAAAATATACTCATGTAAACCGAATATAATCATCTATGAATGTCACAAAGAACTTAAAATGAGCATGAGAAAGAATTGATGAAATTCCACAAACATCACTATAAATAACATTAATACACATTGTAGCATGACTACAAAAATTAGGAAAAGGAAGAGTTTTACTTTTTCCAAATTTAAAAGTAGAACAATCAATGGAAGCAGTTGAGAATTGAGTTTTATTCCCCAATAAAAAAGAATTAGATAAATGAGACAACACAGTAGAATTTAGATGTCCTAGATGCGTATACCAAACCTCAGTCTAATTAGTTGTAGAAGTACAAGCAAAAGATAGAAGAGGAGGAATGAAATAGTGTCTAGGAAACCATCTTCCAACTTTAGGCCCCTTTGCAATTATTATCCCGATACCTTATCAAGTACAAGACAACAATTACGAAAAAAATTCACATCACAATTGTTATCCACCAATTGTCCAAGTGAAATAAGACTAGTTGAGAACTTTGTTCAAATACGAGCATTTTCTAATGTTGGAGTAATATCCCTAACCATGGTAATTGGTAAATTACTACCGTTTGCAATCTGTATTTCTGATGGACCTAGATACTCACAAACATTTTTAGTATGCTTTTTTAGTTGGTCATTTGATAGGAATCACGCAATCAACAATCCAAAATTTAGATGTAACATTATTACCTTGTAATCCAAATGTTGAAAAGATTGACATGATCATTTGTACCAACTCAAGAGTAAGAGCTCTTCATTAAGATGAGTTATCAATAGTAAAACCATTTGTCCCAACTTGAAAAGAAATTACCCTATGGTTTTGAGGGGATGTCGTACATACTTTATTAATGTGTCCTTGTTTACAATAATTACAGAGCGTCTTACAACAATTGCTAGCAATATGACTATAATCCTTGCAATTGTAGCATTGAGTTCTAGTCATATCCCTTCCCTTTCCTTTACCTTGAGAAACAAATGCAACAATGACATCGTTTTCTTTCGTTTAAGCATTTTGTGGGACACGATGGTGATCTTAATGAAGTTGTTCACAGAAACAAACATCCAAGGAGGGACATGGATCATGTTTATTAAGTTAGAGCGAACACTCTCAAACTCGAACCGTAATTTCATCAGAAAATTATCTTGCTTGCTTTGCTCATGAACTGCCTCAATTACAAACAATGATTAGAAGGTATTTCTGCATAAAGAATATCTGTAAATTCAACCCATATTTATTGAAATCCAGAATAACAATCCTTAACAGAGAGACCTCGTTGAGAGTATTTAGCAATTTCAAACTCTAACTTAAAGTGTCTTTTTTTATTATCTTGTTGTAAACCTTGTATATATAATCCTACATAGCCTAAGTTATCTAGTAAGGCCGTACATTAGGAACAATAAGAGGGTCAATTGACCCTAAAATCCGTGTCACTACCCGATCATCTTTAATCCTCCATTCACCTAACTTGGTAGGATCAGTAGGAGTAAGATCACTACCATCTATATGACCTCATATATCTTTTCCGGTGACAAAAAACTGAAATTGAAATTCCCAAGAAGAAGAATTATTTATAATGAAAAGAACACTGATGGATTCAAAGTGATGTGAATTCAGGCTTTTGAATAGCTACAAAAACTAGAAATACAATGACTCAAGAAAAAACTAGAATGACCAAGACCAAGAGTCCTAGGCGTTAAGGACTAATTGTCGACGAATAGTCAACAAAAACAAGATTTTAAAAAAAAATCTATGAAACAAGACAACAAATAGAAGGCTCTAGTACCACGTAAAGATTTTGATGAATGCTTCTCAAAGTGAGAGCCTTTCCTTTATATAGAGAGTATACACATCACACATCCTTTGTCACGACCCAAAAATGGACGTGATGGCACTCATCTTATCCCACAAAGATAAGTCAGCCAAAAACTCAGTCTTTACGATAAAATGCGGAAATTTATAATCAACTTAAAAATACCCCACAACCTAGTTGTCACGTGTATAAGCCTCTAATGTGTTATAACAAAATTGAAAGAAAATACAAGTCTTAAATGACATTGTTTCTAGAATCGAACGAGATCATAATTAAGGAGAAAGAAGGTCCACTGAAATGACAAGCAGCCTCACAAACCTCCACAAGCAGCCTCAAACAAGGAGAAGAGAAAATATCACAAAGGTCCGGGCTAGTAACCTACAAAAAAATGTAGTAGCAAGGGGTGAGTACCAAACCACACGGTACTCAGCAAGTAAACTTCTAAACACAAGCTAAGGAAATAAAATATAGGTACTCCTTACACCCCAATCGAACCTCCACAACTACGACCTGTATAAAACCAACCCAACCTAACAGTTCACAATTTATATAGAACACAGCTCAACAACAATACTCTAACAATTACATGTCCTCAACAACAAGCTCAATATTCATCAATCACAACTATCACCTACATAAAACCAGTCCAACCTAATAGTTCACAGTTTACATAACAAACAGCTCAACAACAACACTTTAACAATTATATATCTTCAACAATAAACTCATTATTCATCAATCACAACTTCCACAGAAAGGCACTCATAAGATCAGCAACACACAAGATCAAGTGCATCAATGATAAAGATGTGCAATGCAATGAAATGCAATGTTAGGTATAATGATGCATGTTTGACCTAATGATACACACCCTCTATCTCTCAGTCTAGGACCCATGGGGGACATATCTGTCCATGCATCCATCGCGGCGTGCGACACGTCCCTCGATAATAGTATCCATCACGGCGTGTGATATGTCCCTCGATATATAGTGTCCATCCCCACGCGTGACACGTCCCTCGAAATGGTACATCCTCTTTAATTTCTTATTCTTTCTCAATTCACATAACACTTGTCACAATCATGTATCAAAACAATGCAGATGACATGTTCACAATAATGAGGAGATGACCATTTTCATAACATTGCACAATTCACAACAACACAATCGTGATACAACACCAACAATGAATCAATAAGCTTTTCAAGATCATTCTCAACACATTACACACTAATAATTAATCACATTGCCTTTTGTCACCCCTTTTTCATCGGTAGAATTATTCAACATGGACAAGTCAACCCATCACCAAGTGCTATTACTCCCCAACACATACCACAATGTAAGACACTACTCTCTACACTTAAAAGAGTTTAGAAATCCATTTGCCTCAAACAATCAAATAATTACTCCAGGACTCGAGCGTTCCCCTTTCGCTGAACTTCCAACTCAAAGCAATCTATTCAAATAAATGACCACCACTAGATTTCAAAACTAACAACACTTGTATTACAACAATATATCTAGCGTAGTCCCAAAAACTCACCCCAACCTATAATCAAGTTTCTAATCTTGATGTCAATTAACATGACAACTCTCATATTTTCAAAATTTCAAGCCTGCAATTGAGTTTCAATTTCTCCAATATCATAAATATAATGATATTCATATAATTTTATATCCTTTTATTTAATTGCATATATCAACTAGAATAATTATAAAATATGATGGTTATAAGACCTGTTTGAAAAGAACAAGAGGAACCAATACGTTAACCTCTAACCCTCATTTAACTCCTTAATGATTACCCATAATCGTTGTCCAATGATTGCATGCACTAACCATAAACTTATATTGTTGTTCAAATTTCTAATTCTTTTTCTTTTTCAAATCTATGTCTTTGATTCTCTTTCCCAGCCAACATTTAACAATAGTAATAATGTAACTACTAATTAATTAGGAAAGATAGAGTCAATTGCTTGTAAACTATTACAAGCAATTGCAGCGAAATGAAAGTTAAAACTATTACTTGTAAAATTGTTCCCGTCGGCGGCTCCATATCCCCGCACGGATGAGTTTAGGTTTATACGTACTCTCCGTTTCTTTCTTTTCCTTTCCTTTTCTTAAATAAAATAATTAGGTGTTAAAAGTGACAAATTACACTAATTTATTTAATTATATGGGTCAACTGGTAAAGGTTATTAAACTAATTATAAACTTGGCCCATTAAACATTAACTAAATTTAGTCTTTTAATAATTAACCACCAATTAATTCACTCTATTTAAACGAATATTCAACATTTCCAACAATGACCTTTCGGGTTATTACATCCTTAAAGATCCGTTATTTCTATCCCTAAAGATCAATTTTCAATCCCTCTAAATCTTCCATTCAAATCCCCTTAAATCTGCTATGTTATCCCTCCATATCCACTATTCTATCACAATATTATTCTCTATGATTCCTTCAACGAATTTGTATAATTACACTTATTTACAATACTCTACATGAATATATAAAATTATTCTCTTTTAATTCATCATGCTGACAAAAACAAGGGTTTCACAATTAAGAGACGATCTATGGGGTGTGGGGATTGGTCTCTATGCCAAGTAGGGGTTCACACGCTTGCTCTATAACACTAGACAACAATAGATAAGCTAGGTAATCTTCAATGACACTAATCTTTGTTCAATCTCAAAACATAATATCATATAATCTTCTTTTGGTATTATCTATTTAAATCACAAAACAACCCATTTCCTTATTAAAATCTCCCCTTCAAGCAGATTTGGCAAATAGAATTGAAATATAATTTCTCTTTCAAGCAAACTATAGAAATCAACCCTAAATTGCAAGCATTGATCTATCTACCCACTTTAACTGGTCTCTTTCAAGTACCAAGTGAACATCTAAGCTAGGATTAAGTTTGGCATCTCAACCCATAAGTTAAATCCCAATCTAAAGAACTCAAATCCATGAATGAACAACAATAAGAAAGAGCGAGGCACAAGACCCACTAAATCAAATCAACACCAAAACACATAATCACACCCCTAGATGTGGTGTTTTAGCCAAACATCATACAAAGGAAATAAATTATACCCGTGATGTTTTCAGTCATTAATGTGTTGATAATTAACAAGAATCTTCAACACCCACATCAATTTCAACCTTCAAATGTCTTTTACAAGAGTATTTTAAAACCAAAAAACTAAAAGGTGGACTAAAAAGTCTATTGTTCAATATAAAAAAGATAGATTAGGCAAAAGATACATTTTCTAACTCATTAGAACTATTTATACATTCCCTAAAAATTAACCCAAAATGCCCCTCACATCCCATTCGACAACATTAGTCAGGCTCGTCTAGCATGATCGGTGGATCGCCATTCCATCTTTCAACTCACTGTTTCTCAGCTTCAAGCTTAAGGTGTTTGATCCCGAATCACGATTGGTGGCTTGCCGATTTCCACCCTGTTAGGCTAGCTTAACCTTTATCTTTGCTTAGTACTATGTCACTTTCGGTGAAGGAATTGGGGATCACCTTTTTACATTTGGTGCATCACTGAAGCATACTTTATTTGCCGACATACCTTGGTATTTTCTCATCAAACACTGTCAACTTTGGTAAGGTCTGAGCTATTAGTTGATCCTTTTTTGTTAGGTGACTACCAGTTGGGAGTTTGTACTTCTTTCAATGTTATTGGCCTCTTTTTCAAGTATTAATCCTTGCCTTGTCCTTTGGAATTTATAGCTGCAAAACATCAAAAAATTATCAAAATACGACATAAATAAACATGAAAGACACTAATTGTTTAACTAAAAAGGCCCCAAATGAGTGAAAATCTACTATCATGATAGAGTCGACATGCACCCAGGTCACTCTTGCGAGGTGGGTGGCATACACCCCTAGGAGTGGACTAATTGACTGGGCTACCTTGATATATAGAGATCCTATTTAGAGTTGACACACTCCCAGATCTCTCTTGCTAGATGGGCGGCATATGCCTCCAAGAGTAAACCGGAAGGCTAGGTGGCCTAGAACATTTCTACATGCCCTCTAGTTAACTCTTGCTAGCTGAGCTGGGATTCGACTGGTTGGTTGGGTGGTCCCTTTGTGGGTGTTGTGGTTACTTGGGCTGCAACCCAACTTTCACTTTTTGGATTCTGATTCGTGGTACTTTTCTCCAGTAGACTTAGCTATTTTATGTACCTATCAGACTTGTGGGAGTCCGTTGAATTTTAATTTAATCTTGCGCACTAGTGTAACTTCTGGCATTACGGAGGTCCAACTATGTTTAGTTTAGTTGTGCTTAGATATAATTTTTGTATGTTCGTATGCTTTTCTTTAAATTCCACTTTGACCTCTATTTGTGTGTAGATTCAATCTTTTCATAGTGTGTTTACCTTTCTTGCTTAGTCGGCCTATGATGCCTACAAAGTACCTTTGCTATGATATTCATGCTACACTCTGCATCTGTTTTGTGATGCAAGTCCTAGTGCCAGCTACCGGTGGTGATTTCTCATGCGATCAACATCATTTCAGATCAGAGCAAGGGTGAGAACTTGGGGTTCTAGACTTGCTAGTCTCCTTCTATTTCTTATATAGCTAGTCATTTGCTATTTGAGACAACTTTGCTTTTTGTCCAGTTATTGGACTTGTACTCTTATTTTTGATTGCTATGTATACTTGCGGCTTCCTAGTTTTGGGAGGGATCTTTTCTATATATGTTTTATTTTCTTCCATTTCTATCTTGTTTTGTTGTTATAATGTTGTTTCTACTCATTTCTACCCTTACACTCATTACTTGTTGTTATAAGTTACAATTTGGCTTACATACTGGTTCATTGTAGTAGGTGTCATCATGACTTGAGGAATTAGTTCGTGACGGTTCTTAAACTCATAAGTATCATGGAGTTTCTAATTGTTGTTTTTAAAATTGGAGCTACTATTGGAGAAGACTTTACTAGCGATCGAGTTTTCTAATATAGTCAATTTTTTCTATGTTATTAGGTCTCATTTTTTTAGTCCTCAATCACCAATTTATATGAGATTTTAGACAACAATATAGAAGGTTATAAATTTCTTATGTAAATAAGTTAGTTTTTTGTTTGTTTCATCTTTAAAATTTAATAATTTTTTGTGTTGTTTAGACCAGTAAATTGATTGAAGACTTTTACTGATCTAATGAACAATATGAACTTAATGGATCAAAGAGAACACTTGTTCACTCATTAGTATTCTTTCATTGTTCCAACTCTATTAAGATTGATGCATTTAGATTTTACACCTAAGCTAGCTCTCAGAGAGATGGTGGAATATTTTGTACTATGAGTTTACGAAACATCTACTAACGATTAGTATTATTTTATATTGATTAGATTGTGGAATAAAAATTTGTGCATTAGGTATGTAGATAGTAAAAAAATTATTATTTCAAAGAAATTAATAAATTAATGTATAACAATCTCTAAATTATTAATCACTGAATAACAATCCCTTCATTATTAATCTCCCTCATAAGATTACAATGCATTACAATCTCCACATGAAAATATCTTTACCATAGTGGGCGTTGAGGTTGCAAATGTATGAAAATATTGGTTAGCCAAGCAAGAAAATTGTAAATTTAAAATGAATTTGGCCTGTCAAAATAGATTTAATAAAAAAATGAGACATTTTCCAATCCTAAACAAAAATTTGTCTGATTGAGATGGGTTACATAAATATATGATAAACAATAGGCTATAACAACACTACCAGCACAACTCTTACCCTTAATGTCATGACCCGAGCCATAGTCGTAACACGGCGTACTTGACCCCGAAGGGGTCTCATACAAGCCCTTAGCATATCATGACATAAGAACATAAGAAAAATGTGAAAATTTTAAAAAATTTCTTTACAATTGAATTTTTTATAAAATGTGAGAAAGTCTATGACACTATGTCTCAAACCATCTATTTTACTTAGAATAAAACTCTTGAATACAATCCTAGGGACAAGCCCTTACAACCAAAGTCTAAAACATAATAGAAAGACAATAAAGGACATGTGGTTGAGCCTTCGAATACAATGAGGACTCACCAATCTTCTTCTTCTTGATCTCCTACGAACCTAGCCACAGGATGGAATCCAATATCTCCAAAGCCTACACTAATAGAAAATGTAGAAATATGGGTTAGCATAAAATGTACGAAGTATGAAAGCCATGCAAGAAAATCCTTAAAACATGCATAAAAGGGACATTTAGTTTAAAACCATGCTTCATGCCACTTTTGAACATAATCCTTAAAATAGTTGGAGAATGTAGCTCATAAGACAAACCATGCACAATTCTTCATAGCATAAAGGAAAATATCATATAGAACTATCACATGAGCAACCCTAAGTTAAACTTGTGCAATGCATAGCTAGGATCCCATAATCCTATCTACACTAAGTCTCACTTTTAGGCTACCATGATCATGTATAACATAAGTTCACACTACATATAAGCAACCCAAAGTCATACTAGCGCAATGCAAAGGTAAAGTCCCATAACCCTACCAAATGCCAAGTATCATATTTAGACCACCAACAACATATATATCTTACTTTTAGTTCATTCATAACCAACATTCATAAGTAAGGAAACATTCATGATCATAACTTGAAACACATAAAGTTAACTTTAACATTCATTCATGATATGCATACATAATTGATAAGTCTTCATAATATAAGAGGACCTAACCATAACCCCTCTTAAAGTCCACTTGTGCAATGTATGAGTAAAGTCCCATACCCTTACTCATACAAAGTAGTACCTCTTAAGGAATCATAATTAGAGTCCATGTTCTTATTATAGCTCGTATTCGTATCATTTAGGGATAATAACCGACATAGACCATGTGAGCTACATGGAATACGGTGTTCTACTCCCACACTGAAAAGAGAGTGTCCTACTTGCCTAAGGTAGAACATACATATTAGCTTTTAGGTGGATCCACTAGCTAAGACCTATGTGGGCACATAGTTATGGGATATGAAGATTGCTACTAGAAACCTTATACTACTAACGTACGGGTTTCCATCTCATGAGACACCGTAATGTGAACCCAACTACTAACGCGAAGGAACCCATCTCATATTCATATCCGCTCGGTGCTAAGCATAATTCCCTTTAAAAGTTACTTTAAGTCTTTACTTAAGTTCATGTTCAAATAGAGAATGCACTAGGCACTCAAACCAAAATTCATCATAATAGCTCAAAGATTCATTAAGTGAGAATATCCTTTCACTTTAGAACCATCAATAAATGAGTAAACCTTTCACATTATCATTCATAGTGTTTTCATGAGAATTAACCTTTCATTCAACAGAACAATACGACCAAAGTCATAACATATCATACATAGCCATGTATAGGGGTATAGGAAAGAAGAATCTTGCATCAATACCATAATATACATAATAACTAAACACCTCCACCTTTCAAGTGGATCAACATGGTCATGTATGTTTCATGCATAATAGTATGTAAAGGTGCATATGAGAACTAACCTTTCAATCAAAACTGAATATACATTATCATCATAGACACTTCCTTCTCAAGTGTTCATAAACATGTACATAATAGCACAATCACACAAAATACACATATATTGCATTTAAGGGTCACATTGAGTCAACACATCTACAATTCAACATATATAACATAGATACAACCATAACTCAAGTAATACATTCATTTCATGCATAAACTCATTTACTTATGTTAGAGGTCATGTAGATGAAGTATTCTCATAATAGGTTCATACACAAATCAACATACATAATGGCTTCCTTCATGGAGACTTAGCACCCTTAGCTTATTCATTTTAGCTCTTTGCCTTTACGCCCTAGAAGTCACCTTCATATTACAAATCTTACTCTCAAGCAATGCCTCACATGATTATTAAGTAATCCTAGTTCTCAAGGTATCCTAACCACATGCCTCATTCTTGATCAATTATAGTCATATAGGAACATATAAACTCAATGCCAACACTACACAAACATGATCATTCATATCAGCCCTAATCAAGTTAGTTCATGTCTACAAGCTTTAATTATAAGCAATTCATGTCTAGGTGATCTAATCTAAGGCAATTCACTAAGACGTTCATCAATCTTAAAGGTTCACATCAAACCCTCAATTTGCCTCTTTCATGATATAACCCTAGAATCTTAGGTTAATCAATAATATAGGTAGATTCATACTTAGCTCATGTAATTACATCATAATCAACTCACACTCAATCAATTGAATCAACTTCTAACTACATTCATTGTGTAGGGAAGAGCCATAGCTAGGTTTGGGGAAAAGTCATGGATTCTTTGTAATTCAAGTTAGAATCATATAAAATCAATAGTATCATCAAATAACAAACATAATTCAATGTAAACATAATCCATTGTCAAGCTTTCATCATCAATCAAATCATACCCTAGTCACAATTTGGGAAGAAGGGGAAATCATGAGAAAGGGAGATTTTTATCAAAATCCATCAATGCTCCATTAATCCAACCATAAATCATCTTATACAATCAAACTAAACCATAATTAAACAATTGAATTTGTTTTTGAAGAAGACCCATGACTAGATTTGAAAACCCTAGATTTGGGGAATTTGAAAACATAGTTGGAGGGGCTTTTTGGTGATAGTTAACCAAGAATGAAAAGCATCCATACTTTAGACTTAGAATCCCTGCAAATTCGTATGAAAAAAATCTTCTTCTTGAAGCTCTAGCTTGATCCCTTCCTATGTTCTTCGATGGAGTCTAGAGAGAAGATTTTTGGGAGGGAAAAGAAGTTGGGATTTGATTTGGGGTCTTGGATTTCTTATTTTATTAAGTGGGAGTAACTAAATTGAAGGAATTTGACCTTAAAAAGTATATATATACATGTTAGGAAAAGATTGGGAAAGTGTTGGTTCAAGTTTTGGAAGGACTGCTTAAAAACTCCAACTTAAACTTTAAAAACTTCCTAATTCACGCTGAAGCTCGCCCTTTGGGACTCCTTGGATCGCCAAGGGAACTAGGTGACTCGCCTAATGGCCCTTGGCTCGCCCATTTTTCCAGCCTGACAGTGGTTCACTATTTCGGGCATAACTTTTTACTTCGAGATCGGAATTGGACAAACTTAGTGGTGTTGGAAAGAGGACTCAGAGACATTTAATTGGATAGGTAATGGACCACCTAATTCATTTTGATCTAGGATATATCATCATTTTAATTTGACCCTACACTCTAAGCCAAATGAAAACCCTTCACGGACGACTTCACGATCCTTGTGGGGCATCACGGACCGTTGTGATGCCCTTGGCCCTTTACCAGTAGCCTAGATTGCCACCCCTTAACCACTTTCATGAACTTGCTGGCCCCATGGACCCTCTTGGCTCGCCAAGGGCACTAGGCGACTCGCCAAGTGAACCCTTGGCTCGCCCAAATTTCCAGTGAGCTCTAAAAATGGGAAGCTCACTAGGCGATCTTGAGGGACCAATGGGCGACTCGTCAAGATGGTTGGCGAGTTAAGGCTTAGATCGCCCTTTGGTCTAGTACCTAGGCTAGGAAGGACAGCCCACTAGGCGACCCAACTACAGTTTGGGGAATCGCCAAGTGGCTTGGGCGACCATGCTGCCAATCGCCAACCTATCCAAAGAAAATCAAGTTCTGCTTCACCCTTCCTTTATAGTTTAGGCCCTTGCCCGCTTCCTATGTTTGTCAACCCAATATACCAAGACCTAGGTTAGCCTATAAGGGTATGGGGTGTAAGATGTGCCTTGACGTTCAACCATTAAACCCCCACATTCTAAGCACGGGAAGTCAATATACAACCTAAAACTAAACACCAAACTCAAAAGCTCCCACGTTAGGCTCTAGTTTCACCTATTTATTTCCATTAGACTCTAGCTTGGTCTTACTAAGTAACACGAATATCTCTGGTAGTCAGTCTATTTCCATCAGCAGGCCGGTGGGAGCGAGAAGTTTGGGACATGTTTGGTGTTTCTTCCATCAATCATCCGGATCTAAGCCGTATATCAACAAATTATGGTTTCGAGGGTCATCCATTACAAAAAGACCCATGAGAGGGTAGAATAGAAAAGTTGATAGCACATTAAGATTCTTCCTATTCTTTGGAAGATAAGGAGGAAATCCTTTCCCCAAAGCTTAACCTAGATTGGTCTGAAATTCCGATTACATTACTGCAGGCCAAATTGGATTTGAAAGAGCAAGCCAGAGAAAAGAGGCATTGAGATAATACCTTTAATCCTAATTTGATCTACTTTTCAGGTTGTTACACTTAATAAATTTGTTTGTTTATTGTATTAATCAAGGAAAGATTTCCATTAATAAAAGAAAGGCCAACTTGTCGTATACAAGAGTTATACCAAAAAATGATTAACCTACAAACAAAAATACAAGGGGTCCTCTTATAGGGTGTATAAAAATAATAATAAATAAAGTGTATTTGTAATGTTTGCATAAGTTATGCTAACATTATTTTTTATGAGCCGTTTTTTTTTTGTATTAAAAATAAAATGCATTCTATAATAATACTTCCTATTTTTTTCTTTAACAACCTCAACCTACAACTTAATTGCCATTTTCTGATCGTCCAATTATTTATCTTATACAATAGTATACACTTTCTTTTTGCTCGTCCAATGTTCGTAATTTTTATGGATATATTCTAATGCGTCAAACCAATTAGAATTGCCCTAAGTATAATCATGTTGGAAATCCCTACTTTCACTTTTGAAAAGTTTTCATTATTTTTTCTATACTTGTGGAACTATAGGAAAATGGTTTTACACTTAGTGAAAAGACCATAAAACCAACATTCCCTCTGGCCCGAGTTGCAAGTTTATATTTACTAAGTCTGAGAAAGCATGCATTGTTAGTTTATCAAAAGAATACCTTGTTCCATAATGTATATAAACTTGCGGCTTGAACCAGAGCAGATGTTGGTGTAATGGTCTTTTCACCAAGTGGAAAACCGTTTTCCTATTGTTCCATGATAAATTTTTAAAAATGAAACAAGAGTATCACCAATGTTATTAGACCGAAGGAAAATCAAATGGCTTAGAGGCATTCGAAGATCTCCATAAGAAGATTACAAAAACTAAACATGAAAGAATAAAATAGAATACTAATGTTTAAGATTATGCATCATTGCTCAGAAATACCTCCAGGTAAACACTTGGAGGAATAAAAATTGACAATGAAGTTTCGGGTGGAGAAACTTAATAAAGCAAAAGAAAGTGTTATATAACCGAGCATCTCAAGTTCATAATCAGTGGCATAGCCACATGTTGATCAGGGTGACCAATTGGACACCCTTCGTCGGAAAAAATATCGCATATACAAGTAAAATGATATATCAAATGATTAAATAATATATTGTGGACACCCTTAATATAACAAAGATGTTATAGCTCAATGGTTTCACCTCTTGTGATATTTCTGGAGGTTTTGTTGTGCTATTTCTGAACACCCTTTGTGAAATTCCTAGCTCCGCCACTGTTCATAATTATCATGGGTTGCATAAACATATGACAAACAATTGTTCATAACACAAACTGACCTACTCTTACCATTTTTTATTTATTTATTATTATTGTTTTAATCAAGCAATGAGTTTCATTGCTAAAAGAAATGTCAACTTTCTGTACACAAGAGTTGTACCAGAAAAGGAGGAACCTACAAAAATAATATAATGGATGGTTTGATAGGGTGTATAAGAATAATGATGAATATAGTGTATTAGTAATGTCTACATAAGTTATGCTAATATTAATTTTTATCAATGTTTTGTTTTGTCTATTAAAAATAAAATGCATTCAATAATTTCAATAAAAAACATTTGTTTCAATAATACCCTCCACACTCTTTAAGCTCAATAAAATGGGAAATGTTTGAGCGAGATTTGAGGAGTAGTTATGTCATTAATCAATCTTATGCATGTGTTGAAACCTAACTATGAGATTATATTATATATGATGCAAAAACTTATGCGTGAGTATCCCAGGTTCTGTGTGTTCTCCACATAACTACATAGGCAATATTTTATTAATAAACAATGGAATATATAATATCAACAGTAAGTGAAAACTTCAAAATTAGTTTAACACAGAAAACAGAAGTAGTCTGGCATGCTTAACGATCACAAATAAAATAGCCAAACATTTAAACAACATACTTCACAAGTGCAAACATCCTAAACAATGATCATACAGTTGACATAGAACAACTTCAGAACTTCTTTTTGCTTTTCTGATGGTTCCCTGTCACTGTCATCATCATCCTTGTGAAAATTATACCGAGAATTGCACGTATCCTACAAGGTCATATCTAGCACTTTTCTAACGTTGATAACAAAGTTATATTAAGGAATCATCATCATATACACACCTTCAAAATTAGTGAAATATACAAAATGTACAAACATCAGCTTTCAAAGTTATAGGAGCTGGATCAACATTCAAATTGGAGATCCCATCATAGTCTCTTGCACAAAGTTGGAATACCTCCCCAGATTTTCCATCACTTTGACGAGTATAGTCACAAATATATGCGGAGACAACCCCATCAAATTTTAAATATTAATTTTTTTAAACAATTGTTTTTTGGGCAAACATGAACATAGAATAGAAATCTACTCGTAGTGGCTTTCTTGTGCATTATAAATAGATTTTGGTTAGTAATGGTAACTTTCCTAATAATGAGTAATATTAATATTTACTAAGGGTCCATTTGGTATAGTGTGTAAGAATAATGCTAAATAAAGTGTATTAATAAGGATTGCATTAACTATATATAGATTATTTCTTATGTAATGTATTAGAAGTTCTTGCATAAAAATATTTATTTACAAGATATTCTTCACAATTATTGTGATGACCCAAGTCTACACCCTAGACGTGGCCTGTACTCGAGAACCATTGTAGGTCCCAAGTGAACCCTCATCCTGGCTGACTACAAGCGGAAGACTAATTCAATCATACATAAGCTTAAAACTAAATTAAATTCATTGAACTCGACTATTCATGTAACATCTTACAATTTGAAATAACTATGAAGAAGCTTATAATTAGAAATAGTCTTTTTTTTTTAAAGAACCAAAATCTGGAAAATTTAGTTAAGAAAAAAAAATAGTTTTGGTCAACTTCAAATGGTCATAACTTCTAGCTCAGGATGCGTTAGGTGTATTTCCAGTTGTTTTTGGAATGATCTTTCCAACTCCGCCGAGTTTGCACAATTTCGAGTTCGTATGAGTGAGTTATTCCCTTTGGAAGTTGGGCTGTTGGAATAAGGGTAGTTCAATCCGAAATTTTTAAGGGTAGTTTGGTCTTTTCGCTAACCATTTCTTTCGGTTTTATTAAGGGTCTAAGCTGATTTTATATCAACTTTTCCTTTTAAAAAGTGAGAGTTAGGGTTTTGAGAGAAAACGAGAAAAGAGGAGAAAAGAGAAAAAGAAGCAAGGTTCGTCTAGATCGTCGTGGATTTCGTCGGGGGTGATCCCTACTAAGGTATGTGAGATCACATAGTGTTGGGTTGGTTCAATTCCCCCACATGCCAAACTTGTTTCACTTCCGAGAAAAAGATTGGTTGTGTTTTGTTGAATTCTTGTGGTTATGTTGTTGAAGTTTCTTGTTGATTTGGTACATGTTTCCGGGTGTAATTTCGAGTTGAATCTATTGTGTATTAAGGGTTGTAATGATTCTAAGTATTTGTGGAGAGAACCTTTGAAGTTAAGAGGGTTTAGAGTTGGTAAAATGAACGAGAAAAGTCGGATTTTTCTACGGAAAAGGGTGGGGCGTCGCGCCAGCCAGCGCACCCCTCACCCCTTGGGGTGACACGCCAGCCAGTGCACCCCAGCAAGTCCTCTAAAGTTTGAGGGTTGACGCCCCGCGCCTGTCAGAGCGCCAGGGACGCCAGTTCTCCCCATTCGTTCCCCACTTTTTCGTACGTGTTCCTTAGCAATGTACCTATGTTTTCTAGTTGATTTCAACACTCTAAGGTACATCTTAAAATCATGAAATCATCCATAAACATGAGATCATGAACCTTGAATCCATAATCCAATTCAAGGAAAGTTAGGATCAAAGTCAAGTGAAGTCAAGAGTCAAGTCTAGAAGTTAAGAAGCAAGTCAAAGCAAGTTTTTATAGTTTTTCAAGAGTCTTTACTGAACGTCTAAACTTCATTTTAAGGCTCAAGTTTCAAGCAAAGCATAGAGTTGAGTTCATCCCTCAAAAGTTATTAGGGAACTAAGTATTCCCAAAGAAGTTTATAAATGTTTTCATATTTGAGTAAGAAAGGAACTATGTTTTCCAAGAGAGCCTGTGGGCTAAACTTTGAGCAACTATCTCAAACTAAAGAAAGAGGTGTTTAAAACACTTATGAGCTAAAGTATTTTTTTTTGGAGTAGTATTGAGCACCGAATTGGGGACGCGAGTTCATATTAACTCAACTCTCCATAAGAACCATGTAGCCAACATGAGATTGATGTGAGGCTAAAAATACATATTTTTAATCATTATTTCCTCACATTTATTATTTATATTTGTCCTTATTGAGCATTAATTTGATGGATTGTGGTAAATTGTGTATTTTATTTGTAGGATTAAATTGGTGGAAAATTGGAGAAGTTTGGAGCTAAAACGAATTAAAGATTGAAGGTTCAAAAAGGAAATCATGCATGCAACTTAATGGATTAAAGTGAATAAAATATTATATTTATATAAAAGGGGCATATTGCGAATTGCAAAAGATTTAAGTTGAATGAATAAGCTGTCACATGGCAGTCTCTCAATGCGCTGGCAAATTGATGAATGGCAGTGCAGAATCAACAAATTCATTGAGGCGGCACTACTGTTCACGTAGCGAAAAAGACAAAGGAATCCAATTACTTTTGGTTTTGGATTCCTAATTTGTTTGGACTCAATTATTTTATTTAGGGCTTCCTACATCTATAAATAGCACATGGAAATAATTATTTAAAAAGGGCCAAGAACCAAGGTACAAGACACAATATAAATTTTCTTCTAGCTTAGGAACTTTGGAAGAGCCGCCGTGGAGGCCGGAGAATTGTAGTTTATTCTTTCTTCTCCTTTATTATTTATTTGTATTCGTGATTAATTAAAGATAGTTTAGCTATTGTTCTTAACTTTTTATGACTATATTCCTTGCAACTGTAGCATTGAGTTCTAGTCATATCCCTTCCCTTTCCTTTACCTTGAGAAACAAATGCAAGAGTGACATCATTTTCTTTCTTTAAAGCATTTTGTGGGACAAGATGGTGCTCTTAATGAAGTAGTTCCCTAAAACAAACATCCAAGAGGGGAGATGGATCAAGTTGATCAAGTTAGAGCGAACACTCTCAAACTCGGACCGTAATTTCATCAGAAAACTATCTTTCTTGCTTTTCTCATGAACTACCTCAATTACAAACAATGATTAGAAGGTAACTTTGCATAAAGAATATCTTTAAATTCAACCCATAAGTATTGAAATCCAGAATAACAATCCTTAACAGAGAGACCTTATTGAGAGTAGTTAGCAATTTCAAACTCTAACTTAAAGCGTCTTGTTTTATTATCTTGGTTGTAAACCGTTTGTATATAATCCCACATAGCCTTAGTTATCAAGTAAGATCGTAGATTAAAAACAATAAGAGGGCCAATTGACCCTAAAATCCATGTCAATACCCAATTATCTTTAATTCTCCATTCACCTAACTTTGTAGGATCAGTAGGAGCAGGATCACTGCCATCTATATGACCCAATATATTTTTCGGTGACAAAAAACTGAAATTGAAATTCCCAAGAAGAATGATTCTTTCCAGTATAAAGAACACTGAAGTATTCGAAGTGATGTGAATTCAGGCTTTTAAATAGCTACAAAAACTAGAAATACAATGACTCAAGAAAAAACTAGAATGACCAAGACCAAGAGTCCTAGGCGTTAAGGACTAATTGTTGACGAATAGTCAACAAAAGAAAGATTTTCAAAAAGAAAATCTATGAAACAAGACAACAAAGAGAAGGCTCTAATACCATGTAAAGATTTTGATGAATGCTTCTCAAAGTGAGAGTGTTTCCTTTATATAGAAAGTATACACATTACCTATCCTTAAAGATCTGTTATTCCTATCCCTAAAGATCAGTTATTCAATCCTTCCAAATCTTCCATTCAAATCCCCTTAAATCTGCTATGCTATCCCTCCATATATGCTATTCTATCACAATATTATTCTGTATGATAACATCAACAAATTTGTATAATTACACTTATTTAAAATACTATACATGAATATATATAATTATTCTCTATAAATTCATCATGCTAACAAAAAACAAGGGTATCACAATTAAGAGATGATCTATAGGGTGTGGGGATTGATATTGATGTCAAGTATGGGTTCACACGCTTGGTCTATACCACTAGGCGATAGCTAGGTAGTCTTCAATGACACTAATCTTTGTTCAATCTCAAAAATAATTTCATAGAATCTTCTTTTGGTATTATCTACGTAAATCACAAAACAACCCATTTCCTTATTAAAATCTCTCCTTGAAGCAGATTTGGCAAATATAATTGAACTATAATCTCTCTCTCAAGCAAACTACAAAAATCAACCCTAAATTGCAAGCATTGATATATCTACCCACCTTAACTGGTCTCTTTCAAGTACCAAGTGAACATCTAAGCTAAGATTAAGTTGGCCATGTTAACCCATAAGTTAAACCCTATGCTAAATAACTTAAAAATCCATGAATGAACAACAATAAAGAAGACAAAGGCACAAGACCCACTAAATTAAATCAGTACCAAACCACATAATCACACCCCTAGATTTTGGTGTTTTACCCAAACATCATAAAAATGGAAATAAATTATACCCATGATGTTCTCAGCCATTAATGTGTTTATAATTAGCAAGAATCTTCAACACCCACTTAAATTTCAACCTTCAAATGTCTTTTACGAGAGTATTTTAAAATAAAAAAACTAAGAAGTACTAAAAAGTCTACTGCTCAATATAAAAAAGTTAGATTAGGCAAAAGATACATTTTCTCACTCATTAGAACTATTTATACATTCCCTAAAAATTAACCCAAAATGCCCCTCACATCCCATTTGATGACATTAGTTAGGCTTGTCTAGCATGATCGGTGGATCGCCATTCCATCCTTGAACTTGCCATTTCACAGCTTCGGGCCTTAGGTGTTTAAGGCCGAATAAGTGAACTCAATTAAGCTTACCTTTCATGATCAGTGGCTTGCCAATTTCCACCGTGTTAGCCTAGTTTGACCTTTATTTTTGCTCAGTACTATGTCACTTTCGGCGAAGGAATTTGGGATCACCTTTTTACATTCGGTGCATCACCTATGCATACTTTGTTTGCCGACAAACCTTGGTATTGTCTCATCAAACACTATCAACATTCGTAAGGTCTGAGCAATTAGGTGATCCTTTTTTTTGTTAGGTGACTACCAGTTGAGAGTTTATACTCCTTTCGATGTTATTGGCTTCTTATTCAAGTATTAATCCTTTCCTTGACCTTTAGATTTTATAGCTGCAAAACATCAAAATATTATTAGAATATGACAGAAATAGGCATTGAAGACACTAATTGTTTAACTAAGAAAGCCCCAAATGAGTGAAAATCTACTATCATGATAGAGTCGACATGAGCCTAGGTCACTCTTGCTAGGTGGGTGGCATACATTCCTAGGAGTGGACTGATTGACTAGGCTGCCTTGATATATAAAGATCCTATTAAGAGTCGACACGCCCCTGGATCACTCTTGCTAGATAGGCGGCTTACGCCCTCTAGAGTAGACTAGATGGCTAGGTGGCTTAGAACATTTCTACATACCCTCTAGTTCACTCTTGCTAGCTAGGCTGGGATTCGACTGGCTGGTTAGGTGGTCCCTTTCTGGGTGTTGTGGTTACTTGGGATGGCAACCCAACTTTCACTTTTTGGATTCTAATTTGTGGTACTTCTCTCTAGTAGACTTAGCTATTCTATGTACCTATCAGGTTTGTGGGAGTCTGCTTGAGTTTAATTTAATGTTGCGCACTAGTGTACCTTTTAGCATTATGGAGGTCCAACTATGTTTTGTTTAGTTATGCTTAGATATAATTTTTGTATGCTCGTATGCTTTTCTTTAAATTCCACTTTGACCACTATTTGTGTGTAGATTCAATCTTTTCATATTGTATTTACCTTTCTTTCTTAGTCGGCCTATGATGCCTACAAAGTACCTTTGCTCTGATATTCATGCTACACTCTGCATCTGTTTTGTGATTGCATGTCCTAGTGCCAGCTATCGATGGTGATTTCTCATTCGATCAACATCATTTCAAATCAGAGACAAGGGTGAGCACTTGGGGTTCTATACTTGTTGGTCTCCTTCTGTTTCTTATATAGCTAGTCATTTGGTATTTAAGACAACTTTGCTTTTTGTCCAGTTTTAGGACTTGTACTCTTATTTTTTGTTGTTATGTAATTGCGACTTCCTGGTTTTGGGAGGGATCTTTTGAATATATGTTTTATTTGCTTCCATTTCTATCTTGTTTTGTTGTTATAGTGTTGTTTCTGCTCATTTCTACCCTTACACTCATTACTTGTTGTTATAGGTTACAATTTCACTTACATACTAGTTGATTGTAGTAGGTGCCATCATGACTTGAGGAAACGGTTCGTGACGGTTTTGGAACTCATAAGTATCATGGAGTTTCTAATTAGTGTTTTTAAAATTGGAGCTACTTGTAACACCCCGTATCTGAAAAATAGACCAGATTACAGATTTCTGGTGTTGCAGGTGGCACCCACAGACACCATCCATGGACTGTAGGAGGACCCACGGTCCGTCCTGTAGGTCCGTGGTTCGTGTCAGCAACCTCCCCCAGAACTCAGCCCAAAATTTTGGCTAGGTGTTGACCCACGGCTGGACCTACGGTCCATCGATCAGGTCACGGACCATGGTGCCTGTCCTTGGATCGAAGCCCCAGATTTCAGCCTTCAGTCATAAACGACGGTGAACCAACATGGACTGTCATTTAATCGATGGTTTGTCAGTCCAGTCCATCAGTCACTCCGACATCTGTTAAGTTCGGCGTCTTTTGGTCTTTTCCTTATTCGGTTGACCTCTAAACTACATCGTTTAGACCCTAAATTATGAATTTTTAGTCATTTTAAGTCTAGGAACATAACTAGAACTTATCTAAGTCAAATCATTAATCAAAACTTAGAAAAATTAGAGCATAAGAGGAGAAAAGAGGTCAAGAACCCTAATTCAAGAACACAACAAGATTCCATCAGTTCCAGCCCCGAAATCGAAAGATTTCTCCATGAAATTTGTCACCAGGTATGTGGGATTTCACTATTTGGTTCCTTTCGCCCATTAGGTCCCTATATTTTAGTTAGATTCTTGATTCCCTATTATCAACTAGACATAGGGTTTCTAGAACTTCAGTAGATTATCATGAATTAGTTATTTACATGTTCCAAATCAGATTATCATGTTATTACCTCGTTTATTGCATGAATTTTTGAACCCTAGCTATGTATTTCTTTAGTTCTTGAATTACACATGCTAGGTCATATATTTATAGTATTTCAGCTTTACATGCATCAGTCTTGAATGTGTCATTATCAGTATATTAATGTGCATTCTCAGTTTGCATGTCAGTTTTGAGTTATCCAGTATATTACAGTAATCCAGTCATAATGTATTAATCATTTTATTTATTAGGAGTAGCATAATACCGAGTTGGACTAGGGTCAGTCACCCATATAGTCCCAGAACTATGAGCCACATAGGTTATAAGTCCCCTATGTGGGCATCATTTTAGTGATCACGCCAGCATGCCTCTATACCTCTGGAAGTCTATATTGGGTCCTCTCGATGGGGCGTATACATCGGACTCCACATTTAGCTCATGTGGTTTTATTATCGATTATTAGTAGCTCCCACAATTCAGTCAGACTCCATTGCATTGACCACATTTCAGTACAGTCATTATTCAGTCTGACCATGTTATAAATTTGGTCATTGCATTCAGTTATCTCAGTAACCAGCATCTATATCATGTTCAACTTATACTCTTGTTTTATTGCTTGATCAGTTATATGTTTATTTCAGCTTTACTCTATCCTTCATGCTCAGTACCTTTCAAGTATTGACGAATACTTTGCGCTACATCTTCTCATAATGTAGGTTCAGGTCCTCAGCAATCAGCACACGCATAGATTGGTTCCCGATCTTCAGTTCAGCAGCTACAGTGGTGAGTCCTCATTCTTCAAGGACAATAGTCATGTTATCTTTCATTTTTCAGTCATTTAGTTTCAGTTTTTCTAGACCTAGATGTGGCCTGTTCCAGCACTTCTAGTCAGTTAGAGGCTATATTCAGATATAGTTAGATTCAACTTAGTATTTGAGTTTGGTATTTCTTTTGTATTAAACTCTCATAGTTGATATATTCAGTTTTATTATATGGGTATTCCCCATCATTTTAGGCTTTCATGATTATTAGCTTCTGCAACAGCTTTATTATTCTTAGTATGCTCACGCCATGCCAGCAAGGTTAGCTTGAGGTCACTTATGATCCTAGGTCCCGTGTCCATATCTCAGGGGTAGCTCGGGGTGTGAACAACTTGGTATCAGAGCACTAGCTTAAAGAGTCCTAGGATGTCTGAAAAGCCGCACTAAGTAGAGTCATTTTCATGGGTGTGAAGTGTACCACATCTAATATGAATGAAGCGGTAAAGTGTTTTAGGAAGAATATTCATTTTCTTGTTACTCTTATCATGCGTAAGGTATGATCTAATTCCGTTCTAACTTGACATTTTACGTTTCAGATCATGCCTCTTCATAAAGCTAACGCCAGGAATGCGAATGCCAGGAATGCAAACACAGCTCCTCCAGTCCCAAATCAAGAAGTTTCGAATGTAGAAATCAGGAACGCCATTCAGATGTTGGCTCAGAGTGTGGCCAACCAGAACAATCAGCAGGTTCAAGGCCATACAAATTCTAATGTTGGGTTAGCTACAACTAGAGTGCGAGATTTTGTTAGGATGAATCCACCAGAGTTCTTAGGATCGTAGATTGGTGAGGATCCCTAGAACTTCATCGATGAGGTCAATAAGATCTTTGAAGTGATGCAGGTAACTGGAAATGATTGGGTTGAGTTAGCATCTTACCAACTTAAGGATGTGGCTCATATCTGGTATACTCAGTGGAAAGAGAACATGGGTACAGATGCAACTCCTATCACTTGGGATTGCTTTAGTGAGACCTTTCTGGACAGGTTTTTCCCAAGAGAGCTAAGGGAGGCAAAAGCTTATAAATTTATGAACTTAAGGCAAGGTAGCATGACAGTCCAAGAGTATTGGCTCAAGTTTACCCAACTCTCCAGGTATGCTCCTCACATGGTTGCTGATTCCAGAGCTTAGATGAATAAGTTCCTATATGGAGTGTCAGACTTGGTGAAGACAGAGTGTAGGAATGCCATGTTGCTGGAAAATATGAGCATCTCTAAGCTCATGACTCATGCTCAGCAGGTTGAGGGTGATAAGCTTAAGGAACAGGATAAAGAGAACAAGAAGGCTAGGACAGGCAGCTATGACTATTCTCAACAGAAATCGGGTGGTGGTAATTGCTCGCAGAGTCTGTAGAAATTTTCAACTCCAGCACCTTCATCAGCTAGTGTTCCATTCTCTAAGTTCAGACAAGATCAGAAAGGTAGGTCATGAGGCTTTAAGTCTCAGGGGAGTGTTTCAGGTGACAAAACCTACCCAACTTGCTCTAAGTGTGGTAAGAACCATCCGGGCGAATGCCTTGCAGGATAGGAATGATGCTTTGGATGTGGTCAGTCTGGTCACAGGTTGAGGGATTATCCTTACAAACAGGGTCAATGAGGTAATAATGGTAGAGCTCAGTCTACAACTTCAGCAACACAGCAAGTTGCCTAACTCAATAGGGTAACTCATCTGGTACAGGTGGCGGACAACGCCAAAATAGGCTTTATGCTCTTCAGGCTCGATAAGATCAGGAAGATTCTCCTGATATAGTCACTAGTACGTTACGAGTCTTTGATCTTGATGTCTATGCTTTGTTAGATCTAATTGTTACTCTTTCTGTTGCTACTCATTGAATAGCAGTTAAGTTTAATATTAGTCCATAAACTCTTTCAAAACCCTTCTCAGTTTGTACTCCAATCGGTGACCCAGTTATAGCTAGACGGGTATACAAAAATTGCCTTGTCACAGTCTATCAGAAAGTCACCTCAGCAGATCTTGGAGAGTTAGAAATGGTAGACTTCGATGTCATTTTAGGCATGGATTGGATACATTCCTATTATGCCTTAGTCGATTGTAGGACTAGGATTGTTCATTTTCAGTTTCCAGATGAACCAATCTTAGAATGAAAGGGTAGTAGCTTAGCGCCTATAGGTCGATTCATTTTTTTACCTTAAGGCCATAAAGATGATCTCTAAGGGTTGTCTCTATCATCTAGTTTGGGCTAAGGATTCTAGCTCCGAAACCCCAACTATTGAGTCAGTTCCAGTAGTTAATGAGTTCCTAGAAGTGTTTCCAGAAGATCTTCCCGAAGTTCCTCCCAAAAGGGAAATCGACTTTGGAATTGATCTCCTTCTAGATACCCAGCCTATTTCTATTCCTCCTTACAGAATGGCTCTAGCTGAGCTTAAGGAATTGAAGAAGCAGTTGAAAGACCTTCTAGATAAGGAGTTCATCAGACCTAGTATTTCTCCATGGGGTGCACTAGTGTTATTCGTAAAGAAGAAAGATGGTTCTCTCAGAATGTGCATCGATTATAAGCAGTTGAACAATGTCACAATCAAGAATAAGTATCCCATCCCAAAGATTGATGACTTGTTTGACCAACTTCAGGGCACTAGTCATTTCTCAAAGATAGACCTCAGATTGGGTTATCATCAGCTCAAGGTCTTAGATAGTGACATTTTGAAGATAACCTTCAGAACTCGGTATGGTCATTATAAATTTGTAGTTATGTCATTTGGACTAACCAATGCTCCTGTAGCTTTTATGGACTTGATGAATAGGGTGTTCAAGAAGTACTTAAACTTGTTCGTTATCATTTTTATTGATGATATCCTCATTTACTCTAGGAATAAGAAAGAACATGTGACTCATTTGAGGGTTGTTCTTTAAACTCTCAAGGACCGCCAGTTATTTTGCTAAATTTAGCAAATATGAGCTTTGGTTGCAGTCAGTTGCTTTCCTTCGGCATATAGTATCCAGCGAAGGGATCCGTGTGGATTCCCAGAAAATAGAAGCAGTGAAACAATCACTCAGACCTACCTCTCCCATAGATATCAGAAGTTTCTTGGGTCTAGTAGGTTATTACACAAGGTTCGTGGATGTATTTTCGTCCATAGACTCCCCATTGACTAGGTTGACTCAAAAGAAGGTTAAGTTTCAGTGGTTAGATGATTGTGAGAAAAGCTTCGCAGAATTGAAAACTAGATTGACTACAGCTCCTGTTTTGACTCTACCAGAGGGCTCAAATGGTTATGTTATATATTGTGATGCTTCCACAATCGGCCTAGGTTGTGTGTTGATGCAGCGAGGTAAGGTTATAGCTTATGCTTCTAGATAGTTTAAGGTGCATGAGAAGAATTATCTGACTCATGACCTCGATCTTGTAGCAATGGTGTTTGCACTTAAGATTTGGAGACACTACTTGTATGGTGTTCATGTAGATGTGTTCACAGACCATAAGAGCCTCCAGTATGTGTTCACCCAAAAAGAGTCTAATATTCGCCAGAGAAGATGGCTTGAGTTCCTCAAGGATTATGACATGAGTGTGCATTACCATCCTGGTAAGGCGAATATAGTAGCAGATGCCGTTAGCAGACTATCTATGGGTAGTGTAGCATATGTTGAGGAAGAAAGAAAGGAACTAGCCAAGGATGTTCACAGGCTTGCTCGTTTAGGAGTTTGTCTTATGAGCATTTCAGATGGTGGTGTAACGGTTCAGAATGGGAAAGAATCTTCTTTGGTAGTGGAAGTTAAGGAAACGCAAGACAGTGATCCAATATTGCTTGAACTAAAGAGTGCAATCCACCAGCAGAGGGTTGAGGTTTTCTCCCAAGGGTGACATAGTGTACTTCGCTATCAGGGTCGATTATGTGTTCCTAATGTGCGCAAGTTGAAACAACAGATTCTAGCAGAAGCCCATAACTCCAGATATTCTATTCATCCAGGCGCCACTAAGATGTACCGTGATCTGCGGGAAGTCTATTGGTGGAATGGCATGAAAAGAGATATAGAAGATTTTATGGCTAAGTGCCCCAATAGCCAGCAAGTGAAGGTAGAACATCATATACCAGGAGGTATGAATCAATAGATTGACATTCCTACTTGGAAGTGGGAAGTGATCAACATGGACTTCATCACAGGTTTACCTCGTACTTGTAGATAGTATGACTCCATTTGGGTGATAGTTGATAGAGTTACTAAGTCTTCACGCTTTTTGGCGGTCAAGACTACAGATTCGGTGGAGTACTATGCCATGCTTTACATTAATGAGATTATGAGGTTGCATGGGGTTCCTTTGTCTATCATCTCAGATAGAGGTCCTCAGTTTACCTCTCATTTCTGGAAGTCATTTCAGAAAGATCTTGGTACACAAGTTAACCTTAGCACAACATTTCATCCATAGACGGATGGTAAGGCAGAACTTGCCATTCAGACCTTAGAGGACATGTTGAGAGCTTGTGTGATCGACTTCAAGGGTAGTTGGGATGATCACCTTCCTCTTATTGAGTTAGTCTACAACAATAGTTACCATTCCAGCATTCAGATGGCCCCTTATGAAACATTGTATGGGTGTAAATGTAGATCTCCAGTTGGTTGGTTTGAAGAAGGAGAAATAGCCCTAGTAGGGCCAGATTCTGTCCTTGATGTTATGGATAAAGTGCAACTCATTAGAGATAGAGTTAAGACAGCCCAGAGTCGCTAGAAGTTTTATGTAGATGTAAGGAGAAGGGAACTAGAGTTCCAAGTTGATGATTGGGTTTTCCTGAAAGTGTCACCTATGAAGGGGTGATAAGATTTGGCAAGAAAGGGAAGCTCAGTCCCAGATATGTAGGCCCTTACCGGATCTTGAAAAGGATTGGTAAAGTGGCTTATGAGTTAGAGTTGCCAGCAAAATTAGCAGCAGTGCATCCAGTATTTCACATGTCTCTCTTGAAGAAGTGTGTGGGTGATCCAGCATCTGTAGTGCCATTAGAGAGTGTGGCCGTAAAGGATAGCCTTTCTTATGAGGATGTACCAGTTGAGATTCTTGATCATCAGGTTAGAAGGTTGAGAAACAAGGAAGTCGCCTCAGTCAAGGTTTGGTGGAGGAGTCAGCCCGTAGAGGTAGCTACTTGGGAAGTAGAAGCAGCCATGAAGTCCAAGTATCCTTACCTCTTTCCTTCAGATTCCACTCCAGCTTGAGGTATTAGTTCCTCTCAAATTTTTCAGCCATTCATGTGTGTAATCAGTCTTAGTATCATGTTCCTTCAGAATGTACTTGCATTTTTAGCGTAATTGCATGTTTTTGGAACTTAGTTCAGTCAGAAATCAGTTTCAATATTTTAGTGGTAGGGATTGCAGTCCTCTCCCTCCATTTCAGCTAGTTTAGTCTTCATTCGAGGATAAATGTTCCCAAGGGGGAGTTAATGTAACACCCCGTATCCAAAAAATAGACCAGATTGTAGATTTCTGGTGTTGCAAGTGTCACACACAGACACCATCCACGGACCGTAGGAGGACCCATGGTCCATCCTGCAGGTCCGTGGTTCGTGTCAGCAACCTCCCCCAGAACTCAGCCCAAAATTTCGGCTAAGTGTTACTCACGGTCGGACCTACGGTCCGTGTCCATGGATCGACACCTCATATTTCAGCCTTCAGTCGTGAACGATGGTCGACCAGCACAGACCAGCAGTCAATCGACGGTCTGTCAGTCCCATCCGTCAGTCACTCTGACAGCAGTTAAGTCGGGGGTCTTTTGGTATTTTCCTTATTCGTTTGACCTTTAAACTATGTCGTTTAGACCCTAAATTATGAGGATTTAGTAAGTTTAAGCCTAGAAACATAACTAGAAGTTACCTAAGTCAAATCATTAATCAAAACTCAGAAAAATTAGAGCGTAAGAGGAGTAAACAGGTCAAGAACACAACAAGATTCCATCAGTTCTAGCCCAGAAATAGAAAGATTTCTCCGTGGAATTCGTCACCAGGTATATGGTATTTCACTAGTGGGTTCCTTTCATCCATTAGGTCCCTAGATTTCAGTCAGATTCTTGATTCCCTATTATCAACTAGACCTAGGGTTTCTAGAACTTTAGTAGATTATCATGAATTAGTTATTTACATGTTCCAAATCAGATTATCATGTTATTACCTCGTTTATTGCATGAATTTCAGAACCCTAGCTATGTATTTCTTTAGTTCTTGAATTACACATTATAGGTCAGATATTTACAGTATTTCAGTTTTACTTGCCTCAGTCTGGAATATGTCATTATCAGAATATTAATGTGCATTTTCAATTTGCATGTCAGTTTTGAGCTATCCAGTATATTACAGTAATCCAGTCATAATGTGTTAATCACTTAATCTCTTGGGATTAGCATAATACCGAGTTAGACTAGGGTCAGTCACCCATATAGTCCCAGACCTATGAGCCACGTAGGTTGTAAGTCCCATATGTGGGCATCATTTTGGTGATCACGCTAACATGCCTCTATATCTCTGGCAGGGTATATTGGTTCCTCTCGATGGGGCGTATGCATCAGACTCCACATTTAGCTCATGTGGTTTTATTATCGGTTATTAGTAGCCCCACAGTTCAGTCAGACTCCATTGCATTGATCACATTTCAGTACAGTCATTATTTAGTCTTAGCATGTTATAAATTTCATCATTGGATTAAGTTAGCTTAGTATCCAGCATCTATATCATGTTCAAATTATACTCTTGTTTTATTTCTTGTTCAGTTATATGATTATTTCAGCTTTGTTCTATCCTGCATGCTCAGTACCTTTCAAGTACTGATGCATACTTTGCGCTACATCTTCTTGTGATGTAGGTTCAGGTCCTCAGCAGTCAACACACACATAGATCCGTTACCGATCTTCAGTTCAACAGCTACAGTGGTGAGTCCTCATTCTTCGAGGACAATAGTCATGTTATCCTTCATTTTTCAGTGATTTAGTTTCAATTTTGCTAGACTTAGCTGGGGCCTGTTCCAGCACTTCTAGTCAGTTAGAGTCTATTTTCAAACATAGTTAGATTCATCTTAGTATTTGAGTTTAGTATTTCTTTTGTATTAAACTCGCATAGTTGATATATTCATTTTTAGTATATGGTTATTCCCCATCATTTCAAATTTTCATTAATATTTAGCTTATGTATCAGCTTTATTATTCATAGTATGCTCACGTCATGCCATCAAGGTTAGCTTGGGGTCACTTGTGATCCTAGGTCTCGTGTCCACATCTAGGGGGTAGCTCGGGGCGTGATACTACTGTTGGAGAAGACGTTACCAACGATCGAGTTTTCTAATATAGTCAAATCTTTTATATGTTTTTACGTCTCATTTTGTTAGTCGTCAATCACCAATTTATTTGATATTTTAGACAACCATATAGAAGGTTATAAAGTTTTTATGTAAATATGTTAGTTTTTTGTTTGTTTCATCTTTAAAATTTAATAAGTTTTTGAGTTGTTTAGACTAGTAAATTGATTGAAGACTTTTATTGATCTAATGAACAATATGAATGTAATGGATCAAGGAGAACACTCGTTCAATCATTAGTATTCTTTCATTTTTCCAACTCTATAAAGATTGATGCATTTAGATTTTACACCTTAGATAGCTCCCAGTAAGATGGTGCAATATTTTGTAATATGTGTTTATAAAACATCTACTAACGATTAGTAATAATTTTATATTGATTAGATTGTTGAATAAAAATATGTACATTAGGTATGTAGATAGTAAAAAAAATATTATTTCAAAGAAAATAATAAATTAATGTATAACAATCTTTAAATTATTAATAACTGAATAACAATTATAAAGAAATAATTGATAAATTGATTAATATTTTCACCATGTAGGCAACCGTTTTCCTATTGTTCCACAAGTATAAAGAAATAACTAATAAATTTTTCAAAATGAAACAAGAGTATCACCAACGTAATTAGGCTGATGGAAAATAAAATGGCTTAGAGGCATTTGAAGATCTCCATAAAAAAATTACAAAAACTAAACAAGAAAAATAAAATAGAATACTAATGTTTAAGATTATGCATCATTGCTCAGGATAACCTCCAGGTAAACACTTGGTGGAATAAAAATTGACAATGAAGTTGCGGGTGGAGAAACTTAATAAAGAACAAGAAAGTGTTATATAACCGAGCATCTCAAGTTCATAATCAGTGGTGTAGCCACATTTTGATCAGGGTGTCCAATTGGACACCCATCGTCGGAAAAAATACTGTATATACAGGTAAAATGATATACGAAATGATTAAATAACATATTTTGGACACCCTTAATATAACAAAGCTATTATAGCCCAACGGTTTCACCTCCTGTGCTATTTCGGGAGCTTTTGTTGTGCTATTTCTGGACACCCTTTGTGACATTCCTGGCTTCTCCCCTGTTCATAATTATCATGGGTTACATTAAAATATGACAAACACTGGTTCATAACACAAACTGACCTACTCTTACCATTATTTAATTTTATTATTATTATTATTGTTTTAATCAAGCAATGAGTTTCATTGATAAAAGAAATGCAACTTTGTGTACACAAGAGTTATACCAAAAAAGGAGGAACCTACAAACATAATATAATGGATGGTTTGATAGGGTGTATAAGAATAATGATAAATATGGTGTATTAGTAATGACTGCATAAGTTACGCTAATATTACTTTTTATGCAATGTTTTGTTTTCTCTATTAAAAATAAAATGCATTCAATAATTTCAATAAAAAACATTTGTTTTCAATAATACCCTCCACACTCTTTAAGCTCAATAAAATTGGAAATGTTTGAGCGGGATTTGAGGAGTAGTTATGTCATTAATCAATCTTATGCATGTGTTGAAACCCTTTGTATAAATAAAATGATAATCAGCCAGTCACCTCTTGAAGCATTTCGATACAATGACTCCTAACTATGAAATTATATTATATATGATGCAAAAAACTCATGCCTGAGTATCCCAGGTTATGTGTGTTCTCCACATAACTACATAGGCAATATTTTATTAATAAACAATGGAATATATAATGTCAACAGTAAGAGCTTCAAAATTAGTTTAACACAGAAAACAGAAAGAGTTCGGCACGCTGAACGAGCACAAAGAAAATAGCCAAACATTTAAACAACTTACTTCACAATTGCAAACATCCTAAACAATGATCATACAGTTGACATAGAACAACTTCAGAACTTCTTTTTGCTTTTCTGATGGTTCCCGGTCACTTTCATCATCATCCTTGTGAAAATTATACCGAGAATTTCACGTATCCTACAAGGTCATAACTAGCAATTTTTTAACGTTGATAATAAATTTACATTAAGGAATCATCATCATATGCACACCTTCAAAATCAGTGAAATATACAAAATGTACAAATATCAGCTTTCACAATTATAGGAGCTGGATCAACAATCAAATTAGAGATCCCATCATAGTTTCTTGCACAAAGTTGGAATTCCTCCCTAGAATTTTCAACACTTTGACGAGTATAATCACAAATATATGCGGAGCCAACCCCATAAAATTTTAAATTTTACACTTTTTTTGTTAAACAATTGTTTTTCGGGCAAACATGAACATAGAATAGAAACTTACTCGTAGGTGGCTTTCTTGTGCATTATAAATAGATTTTGATTAATAATGGTAACCTTCCTAATAATGAGCAATATTAATATTACTAAGGGGCCGTTTGGTATAGTGTGTAAGAATAATGCTAAATAAAGTGTATTAATAATGCTTGCCTAAACTATATATAGATTATTTCTTATGTAATGTATTAGAAGTTCTTGCATAAAAATATTTATTTACAAGATTTTCTTCACAATTATTGTGACGACCCAAGTCTACACCCTAGACGTGGCCGGCACTCGAGAACCATTGCAGGTCCCAAGTGAACCCTCATCCTGGCTGACTACAAACGGAATACTAATTCAAGCATACATAAGGTTAAAACTAAATTAAATACATTGAACTCAACTATTCAACTTTATAAAGTCTGAACAATACTAAACATATATATACTCAGAGTTTGTAAGACAGCTCAAAAGAAAGTAAATAGAAAAAACTCCTCAACTCTGTCTGTCTATGAAGCCTCTACTATTACACAAGGATATCGGAACAAGATCCATAATATTTCAAAACTACATATTGTAAGGTAAAGGTGAAGTCCTCTGGAATGCAAGAAGGCCCACCAAAGCTAAGTGGAATATTACATGACCTAAATGAAATGCCTTTTGATGATCCTGAATACCTGTATCTGCATCATGAAATGATGCAGGCCAAATGGCGTCAGTACATGGAATGTACGAGCATGTAAGGGGAAATCTGCAACATAAGTATAAGGTCAAACTGATTATAATAAGGAAGATATACTTACTTCATCTCAACTCAACATGACTCAAACTCAACTCAACTCAGGAATACTTAACTAACCTCAAGGATAAACAACTTAACTAAAAATACTCAACTCAGCTTAGGATACTAAACTCAACTCAGAATACTCAACTTATAATGAAAGCAACAACAAAAAATGCTATATACATGAAAGTTTTAAAACAGTAGATAATAACTCATATGTATATGAAAATACATTAATAAACTTTTTATTCTTATTTGGGAGATTCTCTAACTGACAACCATCACTATGAGCTATGTGACAACAATACAGCGTCTCACCCAAGCTTCCAAAACTGTCCTATACCTTACCAAAGTATAGGACATTCTCAACTAAGTGGATCCACTAATCTACACTTAGAAACCAATAAGGAATCATCTAAAAAGTATGATCATTTCTACCCACGTTTGCATACATTGTTTATGAGGACTTTGAGTTGTCTGAACTCATCCCCATATCGCTGCTAAATACTACTCCAAATAATATGATGCATGCTCATGTGTTTAAAAACATTTTCTCATCCTCAAACTTTGAGATTATTACTCAAAAGGTTCTCTTAAAAGAGATAGTGCTTAAAACTTCTCATGAACTCATTTGGAAATCGAAGTCTCCTCTCATTTTAAATGTAGAAACATTTACTCTTGGGGATACTTAGTCCCCTTATACTCATTTTAAAAAATGAAATTCGACTCTCCTCATCCTCATAGTCATTTACTCAAGTCTTTAAACAAATTATAAATAATTGTAAAAGACTTCTCAAAATAGGGTTCATGCCGAATTATGGGTGTGAACAACTCATTCAAAGGTTTCAATAACCATATATAGAACTCAATACTCAGAACTCAAGAACTCAAGGACTCAATGATACTGCTCATCTTAAAAATGCTCGACTTATAGGGTTCATGTGGAATTATGGGCATGAACAACTAAACTAAAAAAACTTCATGTATAACATATGGCAGTCCCATGATTAGGACTATAATCTCAAATAGGTTAGGGAATCAATACTCAAGAATAAGAACTCGAAGATACTACTCCTCTCAAAGATACTCAATTGATGGAATTTTTGTGGAATTCTGGGCATCAACGACTAAAGAATCTCAATGATAATGTAGACTCATGAATACACTCTTCTAATTCTCATGCTCACTTACTCCATTCTTGAAACAAATTATAAGTAATTGTAGAATAATCCTCGAAAAGATTCAAAGGGACTTTCTCCCACTTTACTCTTAACTCTACCTCGAATTTGAAGTATGAATTCAAGGATTATGATTAGGATATAGGATCTCTCAATGATTAAATGAAATTTAGATAGTTGATAATAAGATACGAGCGAAGACACAAACTGGAGGTCACTAGCGCCACACAGAGATGATGAATTAAATTTTTTATCGCAAAATAATTTATGAGGCAGAGGGCTTTGTATCCTCTCCATGACGTGGGATGGGGTGACTATCTGAAAACTGAAAAATCTTAAGCGTCTCTATGACGTCGACCTAGGCGCGATTATTTTCTCAATCTTTTCTTCCTCTCCCAACTCGATTCAATTCATACCCTATGCAATTATATTGTCCCAATTCACGAATATTCATAAACCCAAAACATTTTCAATGAAACCCACACAAAACTCATGAAGAAAAAATTCATTCGCAAAACCCTCACCTCAAGAACTCAACAAGACTCCATTAATAGAGAGTGAAGCTAAACCTCAAAAATTCATTAAGAATCTTAATCAATCAACTTTAAAAAGAATTCATGGATGAAATTTTACATGATTGGCGTGAGGGAAAACAAACCCAATACTATGAAAGCTTACATACCTGGAAGAACAATCTTCTTTCAGAAACTTGAAGGAAAATCTCAGAAGATGAACCCCATCCTTAGCGTTTCTTGAATTTCTTGAGCGTAGAATTTAAGGAGTGAATGAGAGGGTTTGATTTATGAAAACTGATTTTTCTATATGTTTAGGGTAATTTAGATAACCTCCTAAGGGGTTTTAGGACTATAATACCCTTAAAGAAATAAATAAAATGAGCTGGGAGTCGGAATAATTTTCCAGCGGCCAGTGAGGTACATATTGGCTCTGTAACACGAAGTCATCGTGGAGTTGCTGCTAGGTTTGAGAGTCGGTAGTAAATCAGTCATAACTTTTTACTCAGAGCTCAGATTTTAGAAAAATTGGTGGCGTTGGAAAGAGGAATTGAAGACCTATAATTGGATAGTTCATGGTCCACCTAAATCTTTATGTGATAAAAGATATGGTCATTTGAAGTTGACCCAAAACTTAAGAAAATGATGGGTGACTTGAACAAACTTTTCTTCAGTTCTTTTTGAAACTCGAGGTGCTACATCTATTGACCTTAACACCTAAGAAAAATTAAAATCACTCAAAAAAATTCTGTTCACAATGAAGAACGGATCGAGTTTTAGGTAAAAAAATTCGGAGTGTTACAAATATGATGGAAAAGATGTAAAACATATTTTGAGAGGCAATGGGGTCTTTATAAGGGTGGAACATCAAACCCCAACCAATCCAACCCTCCCAACCCATTTAAGTTTGGGAGGGTTAGTGACCCGCCCTTTCATTAGCTCAACCTATTTAAACGCATTAAAAATTGGGTAGATATGTTACCCAAATGAGCTCATGACCCCAAAAATTAAGCTTAGTAAAACTTAGGTTGGATTGGGTCTTGACCCATAATGTAACACATTACCTAACCCATTTTGACCCCAGAAAATTTTGGTTGGGTTGGGTCTATAACTGATTGTTGTTCTAACCCATTATGACTCATCCAACTTTGACCAACCTATCTAATTACCACCCCTAGGTATTTAAAGCATGTATTAAAATTCATTGCATTACTAATACCTAGAAATCCATGGTATTAGTAAGAAACATCATAGTAAACAATTGAGTGTGTAACGTTTGCATTAGTTCTACATAAAAAGTAAAAATGTACCAAACAAGGTATTAATACAAAAATTTAATGCATTTATTATTTCTGTTATACACTCTACAAAACCCCTAAGTGCAATTTTTATTTGGGAGTTAACTCTTGAGCGTGAATGACGAAATTTTTGTGAATGCAGAACTCATGCTTTAAGATTTAGGTTTGAGCTCTAAACTTCCTTTCGTTTAGTTTCTTTGTTCTTAAATATTCCGTTTGAAGAATTTGTCTTTATACTGTCTAACCATTTTCCTATTGATTGTAGCCAATTCATATCCTTCTGCTTGGAGTTTCTGGTAGTGAATTTCTATCCCATTTATGAATAAAACAGTTGTTCTTGTATGAAATGGGGGATCCAACATTAATATCGAATTTTGGAACTAAGCCTTACATGAATTTAACATTACTGGGCAAAGAATTGTCGATATTACATAAAGGAAATCTTAGAGATAAATACTTAAAGTGATATAGGTGATGTAAAAAGGGAAGTGATCAGTTCAACAACATACATAATGAAATCTCACTTAGTGGGTCCAGTTTAACAACTTTAATAAAGCTACTCAACGCTAAAAAGTAACATTAAATACAATTTCTTTAAGAAGGAATCATAAGGACTAGGAAATGAATGAGCTCCTCCATCTCTTTGTTTCACTAGAGGGCACAACATGGTTGTTGCCCCAAACAGGAAGAAGGGTGATTACACTATGAAGAATGCCACAAGTTGGGATGTTCTATGATTGATATTCTTGTAGACTGTACCAAGGGAGGAGGAGGGGGGGATCTAATATCATATCATAATGATTTATTGAGGTATAGTGTACATATTTTTTCTTGAGTCACATTTGGAGAAACTGTACACAAAACAAAAAATTAACATTATATATGCAAATAAATGTATAACATAGTTGTTTTTATTTGGCTTTTGATTCAATTCATCTATATTACTTTGTGATTTAAGTGGAATTATGAGTGGAAGATGGTTTTCTTGGATCCATCATAGTTACATTGTTCAATAAAATATTTTTGCTGACTTATCAATCTAGACAATACAAAGCATCATTGAACCTAAAGATGAAAAAACATAAAAATTGACTAAATAACAAAAGAACTTCATAACCTATAATTTTATGGAAAAATACTTGTATATTGATGACTAAGGACTAAAAACAACTATATTAATTACAAAGATGATATTTGACCACATTAGAAGATTCAATAACTGCATTCATGGCTAATGAAGTCTAAAAAGTAATAATAAATGCAACTTCAATTCTTTCGGAAGGAATCATCAAGACTACGGAGTCAATGAGCTCCTCCATCTCTTTGTTTCATTAGAGGGTAAAACTTGGATGTTACCCCAGATAGGAAGATGGGCGATTACACTTTGAAATAATGATACAAACAAGGATGGTGTGTAAATGGTGTGCTTAAGGATCGGCCTCAGAAACATGTTGGGAGAACTAGAAAACCTTATAGAGTTAATTGTTTTATCTAGACCCCTAAAAAGTTGCATGTCTGATCTTAGATAAACTCAAAATGAGAGGCATTAGCCTTATCAAAGGATTCTACTTATGTGAAAAACCCAATGAAAAGTGAATCACCTCTTTTTGCACTGTCCACTAACAGCTAACGTTTGGTAGTTCTTCCTTTCAATGCTTTGTCTCAAATGGGTGTAATGACCCTCCAGGTCATTTATGTGTTAATGCCTTCTATTAGACATTAAGAGCATTCCTGTAGCAACCACAAATTATTTATTATTTTCTGGGACTAACAATTGGGTCACTTGGTTGTACATTTGGTTTTTATGCAAATTTATGTGTTTCGGAGCTTTTGAAATTCTTTACAAAGATCTTCAAAAGCATCAAAGACATGTGATCTTCCCTCAACATGTTTACGGTAGTGATCTTCTAGTTTCTCTAAAAAAATTATCTTTTTTTTTTTGTTTATGTGTAATAGAAACATGGTTTTATACTTGTGAAAATATCATACCACTAATATACACTTCAATCCAAGTTGTAATCTTATATGCATAATAAATTATGTTGTTTCCTTCGCGAGAAACTAACAGTACTTGCGTTCTGAGACTCAATCAACTTTGTTTCAATCTTTTGCTTAATGGCCATGTTTTCCATATTATTATTTTTTCTTCTTTAATTATTTTCTTTTGAAATGGGAAATATGACCAAAAAGTGAAACCAAAAGATTGAAATGAAGTTAATTCAGTTTGAGAAAGCATGCACTGTTAGTTTCTCAAAAAGAAAATTTGTTTGTCCCAACAAGCAGATAAGTTTGTAACTTGAACCGAAGCAGATGTTGGTGTTACACTAATTTCATCAAGCGGAAAACCATGTTCTAATGATTCCACAAGTATAGAAAAATAATTGAATTTTTTTTACATAACACTAGATGATCGTTAATGTGATCATTCTGATGTCAAATCAAATGTCTTTGAGGCATTAGAAGATCTCCATAAAGAATTACAAGCACTCAACAAGAAAGAAAAAAATGAATACTATTGTTTAAGATTACGCACTATGGCTCAGAACTACTTCAAGATTAACACATGGAGGAGCAGAAGTTGAGAATAAAGTTTCGGATGGAGAAGCATAAGAAAAACTAGAAGTGTTGTTATGGCCAAGCATATCAAGTTTTATTTAAAAGTTTCCCCTGAGACATGAGGATGATAATTCTTGAACTCATAGTTATCATGGAGTTGATAATTGGAGTTCTTGAAATTTTAAGTCACTTTACTATTAAATTAACACAACTTAATGTAAAAATGAATTTATTTTTATGAATTTTATTTTTAGTATCAAACTTAACTAGAAAAACAAAATAGTAAATAAATTATACGGGGCGGGTATATGCGGGGCGGGGATATGCGGGGCGGGGTGGGTTGAAAATGAAAAAACAATTATGCGGGGTGGGGCGGATTAAAAATCTTGTGGGTTAAGTTCAACCCTCCCCGCCCCCACCCAAAACCTCCCCATTGCCATCACTAATGCTAATCAACTTTGCATATTATAGTGGATAGTACGGATTCCATGTTCTTCTTGGAATCTGGAAATGACCTCATTGTGTCAGGCCGCGATACCAAATTGTTAGGAGTTCTAGAGACGGATCAAGTCATAGGACGATGAACAGGAAAACATAAATCAATTTACTTTGACTTTTCTTTTTCTTTGTTCGAATTCCTAGAACAAACTATTTTGAATATAACTTCAACTCATTAAAGAAATGTTGAATCATAAGATTTCATTGGATGAGGGAACTACAATAACATGTTCTTAAAATTAAAATACAACCTGTTTTATTCCACAAAATTCCTTTTAAATAGGGAGTCTTATTACATCAATAAGAAGTCTAATCCTTATGAAACTAGGAAACATAAATCGTCTTCTAGATATATAACAATTGCTAAGCCTTAATACTTATGCAAAAAACTAAAAAAAAATCATATTTTATAATAAAATACATAGAGCTATTAAAAATATTACTAAATACTTAATTTAATTCGCTTTCTTTCAAACATACGTCTTTCTGACAAACACAACCACAACAATCTTTCTTTTGAATAGACTGAATTTTTAGAGGTCAGGATGGACTGAATTAATAATTGAGTGGGTCATTAACCCAGTATTTACGAAAGCACTAGCTTCACCACTTTAAGCATGAAGCGGAGCTCTACGATGTAAGGGCTTCAATGCATTAGTAAGTTTGAACCAATCAGTCTTTTATGATAACTGTGATATGGATTTATAAGATAAGGAAGTGTGAAAGAGATTGTTATAAGGGAGATTATAATTAATGGAGTTGAAGAAAATGCTGAGAAATATAATGGTAAGGGAGAAATACAAGATTCTAACAATCATTACCAAGTAGATCATTTAGAAGAACAACAAAATAAATGTTTAACCATTAATAGCTTTGATTTTGTGATATCTACTTTTTTGCTTATAATTTGAATTTTGCTTACATATTCTCTCTATTTATGTTGGTCTTTTTTCAGTTAAATTGCACTTCACTTCAATAAAGAGAGCACTTCGCTTATAATTCATGTTTAAGCAAAGCAAGCCTTGCCAATTTTTTCCACTTCACACTTCCATGAACAATACAATAACCTACCTAAACTTGTATAATTGGACATATCATATTTTATAGGAGATTTTTAACTCCAATAAAAAAATATAGAGAAATTGTTTACTTTTATAAACATTAGTCGACACCTCTTCTCTTGACTTCTATGGTCTTTATCATAGTAAGGTATAGTGGAGACCTAAATCAATGTTACTAGGTGCTTGGGCAAACCATTAATTTTTACCCACACACTATTTTTTTATGTTGAATACTAGAAATAATATATATGTATATTGATTGATCACCCGATCATAGAAAGTTATTTCAGATTAAAGGCAATTAAGTATCCATGACTCAAAATTCATAATTCGCAATTGTCAAACTTAAAGACATATCACATTTTAGCATGAACAAGCCCTAAATAAGACCCTCATGTTATCTGCTTCACAAGTAAGATATCTACTAAACACATTTTATTTCAGAGCAAAAACACAAGTTATTATCAACAAGACATAAGCTTGACACAAGAAATTCATCCTAAATTCCAAAACATCAATTCCATACCCACTTATTCATTGTTATTGGAGCGTGCAATCTGGATTGAATTTCCAAATCATAATCAACCAAATACACAAGAATCTAATTCAAAGCTTATCTAAGCTATAATCTACAAAAAGTGAATAGATTAGCAAATCAATGTTTAGAGGTACCTATCTCTCAAGAGGGTACCAACTGATTGGGGGTATATATGTGCGCACATACTTTGCTTTATTTTGAGCTCATCCTCAAACTTCTTCAATCTCCTATTCCACATATCCTACAATAATATAACAATACTTTATACATATGATCTCTCTTTCGCATAAACAAACAAGCATAGAATAAGAAAAACAAGATCATAAGACCTTGTAGTGAAGTTCAGTGCGATGAATAAGATAGAATCTATGATTGCCTCAAAAAAATTTACTGATATTATTAAAACATATCTCTATCCTGGAAATTTCATTGCTCTCTTCCTTCCTCTGCCTCCAACTCCACCTCCGACTCCACCTCTGATTGCTTTCCTTAAATTTTTACCTTGTGTACCCTATATCCCAACTATCAGGTTATTGACTCACTCATATAATAGGGCTCTTCCAATGTGGGCCATAACTCACTCATATGGTAGGGCTCTTCCAAAGTGGGCCAAAACTCAATTATACGATGGACTCTTCTAACATCGCCCAAACAAATAAGTTTTGTGCAAATAAATCATATTTTAATTGTGGTATTTAGTTTTGTCCTTTAAATTGATTTTTTTAAATCTAATTAAAAATTTTAGATTAAAGTATTTTAAGTTATGACCTAATTTTGGAATGCAGAAAGTTAGAACTAAATTGTCTTGTTCGGCATGAGTTATGTAGTATCTAATTTGGAGAGTATAAGTTACTTTTTCAACATAAGTATAGAGAATATTTTATCTTGTCCAATATAAGTTTAGACAACTTTTATCTTATTTGACAAAAGTTCATTAGGATAAGTTATGTCACTAAGAGATAAGTTTGTGGTTTTAAAACTAAACATATGAATCCATCAATATTAGTTCTATAGAAACTAAGTCATGTCGTAACTTATGGATTTTGACTTTTAAAGACATGATGTTCTGAAATTGAATTTATGATTTTTAAAACATAATTTGTGTGCTGCGAAATTTTTCTTGTAAATATATTTTTCCTCATAAGAAATAAATTGTGTCATGCGATTTTTATTTTAATGTCTAGAGTATCTTGGACAAATTTATTTTTAATTACTTAATAGGTTTAGAGATAAAAAATAAAATCATTAATTCAAAAGATAAAATTGACAACTACCCTAAAATAGAGATATTCGTGCTTGAATGACCCACAAATAAATTAAAAAGTGATGGACTTTTGGGAGCTACATTGAAGCCCACTTATTTTAGTTGGCACTTCGATTCCTTATTTTCTGTTGCACAACAATGCGAAAATTAAACAAAATGACCATTGAATTACGGTTTTTAGTTTAAAATAACTTAATTATAACTTATAACAAAAATTATCCCTTATGCCTTCTTTGTTGCTGACAAAATACATCTTAAGTATCCCTCACTTTGATAGTTGACTTGCTGAAGTGTGGATCCTTTATAAAACAAAAAAATGTGTTAAATCACTTTTTATAACAGTATTCGAAAAAATAAGAGTACTTTTATTTATTTGAAATATATTAGATTTTTTAACAATTTTAATTTAGTATATTCTAAAATAAGTATGCTTAATGAATGACAACTATTAAGAAATTAACTTATAATCTATTTAAAATGCTTGGAGAATTCCATCTTCGCATGTCAATCAATAACAATGATAGCTAACTGTAACTCACACTTTTAACCAAGAAAAAGGAACTTGGATGGATATATGCAAGCATTCCACTATGTTATAGATTACATTTACAAGGACAAGTGATCAATGATTTTACATGCATGGGTAGTCGAAAAGGAGATGAATTCCATGAAAAACCAATTCGTCCAAACTCACACTTCACTTAAGAAGTATAAATGGTCGAAATAAATTACAGAACTTAACAAGAGTCAAGATCCATTCTACAGGGAATGTAGAAGAAATAAGTCTACTAGCTTTTATACTCAATTGTAGTTGATATTTCCAGAAAATAAAAATAAATATAGTAAATATTGGGTTTGATTTAGTGTTCCAGTAACAATGTGTAACTATAATCGAGTAGCTTAAGTAGCAAATGATAGTCTTAAACTTTTCGTTATCATATAAAAGAGACAAGATTATGCTCCCCATGATGTCAAAATTCATCTCGGATTTCGCACAAATGGTAACACCCCGTATCTGAAAAAAGGTCTTAAAAAGGATTTCCAGAAGTTGCAGGTGCAACTCACAGACGCCACCCATGGAACGTAGGGTGACCCGCAGCCCGTGCTGGTGGTTCATTGTTCACATTTGCAACCCCGCCCCCCCCCCCAGAACTCAGCCTCTAAATTCGTCTAAGGGTCGACCCATGGTTGGACCCACGGACCGTGGTCCGTATCCATGGATTAGACCCAGAAACTAGTTTCAAGTACTAATCGACGGTTGACCAACATGGACCATCAGTTGATCGACGGCCTATCGGTCCCGTCCGTCGGTCACTCCGAAAGCAGTTAAGTCGGGGGTCTTTTGGTCTTTTCCTATTTTGTTGGACCCCTAAACTATGTTGCTTTAACCCTAAACTACGTTGTTTTGGATAGTTTTAGCCAAGAAACATAACTAAAACTTACCTAAGTCAAATCATTCATCAAAACTTAGAAAGTTAGAATGTTAAGAGGAGAAAGACGTAAAGAACCCTAATTCAAGAACACAACAACGTTCCATCAATTCCAGCCCCGTAATTGAAAGATTTCTCCATGGAATTCATCACCAGGTATGTGGGATTTCACTAGTGGGTTCCTTTCGCCCATTAGGCCCCTAGAATTCAGTCAGATTCTTGATTCCCTATTATTAACTAGACCTAGGGTTTCTAGAACTTTCGCAGATTATCATGAACTAGTTAATTTAATGTTCTAAATCAGGTTATCATGTTATTACGTAGTTTCTCATATGATATTCAGAACCAAAATTGTATATATTCGCTTGCTCATTAATTATGCATGCTAGGTCAGATTATTCAACTATTACAGATATACACATGATTTAGTTTACGAATGTAACATTATCAGTCATAATTGTTGCATTCTCAATTGCATGACAGTTTGAGCTATCTAGTATATTACAGAAATTCAGAACTACGAGCCACGTAGGTTGTAAGTCCCTTCTGTGGGCATCATTTTATTGATCATGCCAGCATGCCTCTATGCCTTTGGCCGGGTGTATTGGGTCCTTTCGATAGGGCGTATACATCAGACTCCACATTTAGCTCATGTAGTTTTATGTCGGTTATTAGTAGCTCCCATAGTTCAATCGAACTCTATTGCATTGACCACATTTCAGTACAGTCTGTTTTAAGTACCAGCATGTTATAAAAATGGTCTTTGCATTCAGTTAGTTCAGTATTCAGTATCTATATCATGTTCAATTATATCTTTATTTTTATTGGTTGTTCAGTTATATGTTCTTTCAACTTTACTCAATCTTGCATGATCAGTACCTCTCAAGTACTGACGCATACTCTGTGCTACATCTTATCCTGATGTAGGTTCAGGTTCTCAGCTTCCAGATCACGCATAGATCGGTTCTCGATCTCTACCTCAACATCATCAGTGGTGAGTCCTCATTCTCTGAGGACAATAGTAATGTTATCTTTCCAGTATATCAGTCTTTTAGTTTCAATATTTCTATATTTAGTTGGGGCATGTCCCATCACTTCTAGTCAGTTAGAGACCATTTTCAAACATAGTTAGATTCAGCTTAGTAATCGAGTTTGATATTTCTCTTGTATTAAAACTCTCAGATTAGATATATTCAGTTTTAGAATGGGTATTCCCCAATACTTTCATTTTCATAATATTTAGGCTTCCGCATCAGTTATTATTATTTTTAGTATGCTTATGTCATGCCAACAGGGTTAACTTGGGGTCACTTGGGGTCCCGTGTCCGTGTCTCGGGGGTAGTTCGGGGTGTGACAAACTTGGTATCAGAGCACAAGGTTTAAGTGTCCGAGGATGTCTGAAAGGCTGCAAAAGGTATATTCATTTTCATGGGTGTGTACTGCACACCACATCTAATGAGAGGGAGACTACAAAGTGTTTTAGGAAAAATCTTCATTTTCTTGTTACTCTTACTGTCCGTAAGGTATGATCTAATTTCATTCTAACTCGACGTTCTACGTTTCAGTGATCATGCCTCATCGTAGAGCTAATGCCAGCAATGCGAATACCAGGAACGCAAATGTAGATCCTCCAGTCCCAAATCAAGAAGTTTTGAATGCAGAGCTCCAGAATGCCATTTAGATGTTGGCTCAAAGTGTGGCCAACCAGAACAATCAGCAGGTTCAAGGCAAGAGGGATTCTAATGTTGGGTTAGTTGCAGCTAGAATGCGAGATTTTTTTAGGATCAATCCACCAGATTTCTTAGGATCGTAGATTGGTGAGGATCCCAGAACTTCATCGATGAGGTCAAGAAGATCTTTGAAGTGATGCAGGTAACTGGAAATGATTGGGTTGAGTTAGCATCTTACCAACTTAAGGATGTGGCTCATATCTAGTATACTCAGTGGAAAGAGAACATGGGTATAAATGCAACTCCTATCACTTGGAATTGATTTAGTGAGACCTTTCTAGACAGGTTCTTCCCAAGAGAGTTAAGAGAGGCAAAAGCACTAGAATTTACAAACTTAAGGCAAGGTAGCATGACAATCCAAGAGTATGGGCTCAAGTTTACCCAACTCTCCAGGTATTCTCCTCACATGGTTGCTGATTCCAGGCCCAAATAAATAAGATTTTTTATGGATTGTCAGACTTGGTGAAGATAGAGTGTAGAAATGCTATGTTCTTGGAAAATATGAGCATCTCTAGGCTCATGACTCACACTCAGTAGATTGAGGGTGATAAGCTTAGGGAACAAGCCAAGGAGAACAAGAAGGCTAGGACTAGGAACTATGACTATTCTCAACAAAAATCGGATAGTGGTAATCACTCGCAATTTTAGCAGAAGTCTTCAGCTGCAGCACCTTCATCAGCTAGTGTTCCATCCTCCAAGTTACGTAATGATCAGAAGGGTAGGGCATCAGGCTCTAAGATTCAAGGTAGTGTTTTCGGCACCAAAACCTACCCAACTTATCGTAAGTGTGGTAAGAACCATCCAAGCGAGTGCCTTGCAGGAAAAGAAGGATGCTTTGTGTGTGGTAAGTCTGGTCACAAGTTGAAAGATTGTCCTTCTAGACAGGGTCAAGGAGGTAACAATGGTAGAGCCCAGTCCATAACTTCAGTAGCACCAACAAGTCGCCCAACTCAGCAGGGTAACTCATCTGGTACAGGTGGCGGACAGCTCCAGAACAGGTTGTATGCTCTTCAGGCTCGCCAGGATCAGGAAGACTCCCCAAATGTAGTCACTAGTACGTTACGAGTCTTTGACTTAGATGTTTATGCTTTGTTAGATCCAAGGGCTACTCTTTTCTTTATAACTCCTTATATGCCAGTCAAATTAGATGTTAGTCTAGAAACTCTCTCAGAACCTTTCTTTTTCTCTACTCCAGTCGGTGACCCAGTTATAGCTAGACGGGTATACAGAAATTGCCCTGTCACAGTCTCTTAGAAAGTCACCTCAGCAGATCTTGTAGAGTTAGAAATGGTAGACTTTGATGTCATTCTAGGCATGGATTGGTTACATTCCTGTTATGCCTCAGTCGATTGTAGAACTAGGATTGTTCGTTTTTAGTTTCCAAACGAACTAATCTTAGAATGGAAGGGTAGTAGCTTAGCGCCTATAGGTTGATTCATTTCTTACCTTAAGGCCAGAAAGATGATTTCTAAGGGTTATCTCTATCATCTAGATCGGGTTAAGGATTCAAGCTCCGCAACCCCAACTCTTGAGTCAGTTCTCGTAGTCAATGAGTTCCTAGAAGTGTTTCCAGAAGATCTTCCTGGAGTTCCTCCCAAAAGGGAAATCGACTTTGGAATTGATCTTCTTCCAGATACCTAGCCTATTTCTATTCCTCCTTACATAATGGCTCCAACAAAGCTTAATGAATTGAAAGAGCAGTTGAAAGACCTTCTAGATAAGGGCTTCATCAGTCCTAGTATTTCCCCATAGGGTGCACCAGTGTTGTTCGTGAAGAAGAAAAATGGTTCTCTTAGAATGTGCATTGACTATTGGCAGTTGAATAAGGTTACAATCAAGAATAAGTATCCCATCCCCAGGATTGATGACTTGTTTGACCAACTTCAGGGTGCTAGTCATTTCTCAAAGATAGACCTCAGATCAGGTTATCAGAACTCAAAGTCAGAGATAGTAACATTCTGAAGACAACCTTCAGAACTTGGTATGGTCATTATGAATATTTAGTTATGTCATTTGGACTAACCAATGCTCCTGCAACATTCATGGATCTGATGAACAAAGTGTTCAATCAGTACTTGGACTTGTTCGCTATCATCTTTATTGATGATATCCTCATTTATTCTAGGAATGAGGAATAACATGCGAGTCATTTGAGGGTTGTTATGCAAACTCTCAAATATCATCAGTTATTCGCTAAGTTTATGTGAGTTGTGGTTGCAATCTGTTGCTTTCCTTGGTCACATTATGTCTAGCAAAGGGATCCCAGTGGATTCCCAAAAAGATAGAAGCAGTGAAACAATGGCCTAGACCTACCTCTCCTATAGACATCAAAAGTTTCTTGGGTCTAGCGGGTTATTACAGAAGGTTCGTGGAAAGGTTTTCATCCATAGCCTCTCTATTGACTAAGTTGACTCAGAAGAAAGTCAAGTTTCAGTGGTCAGATGATTGTGAGAAAAGCTTTGTAGAATTGAAAACTAGGTTGACTACAACTCCTGTTTTGACTCTACCAGAGGGTTCAGATGGTTATGTGATCTATTACGATGCATCCAGAGTCTGCCTAGGTTGTGTGTTGATGCAGCGAGGTAAGGTTATAGATTATGCTTCCAGACAACTTAAGGTGCATGAGAAGAACTATCCAAGTCATGACCTTAAGCTAGTAGTAGTGGTGTTTGTGCTTAAGATTTGGAGACATTACTTGTATGGAGTTCACGTGGATGTGTTCACAGACCATAAGAGCCTTCAGTATGTGTTCACCCAGAAAGAGTTGAATCTTTGCCAGAGGAGGTGTCTTGAGTTCCTCAAGGAATACGATATGAGTGTGCATTACCATCCTGGTAAGGACAATATGGTAGCAGATGCCCTTAGTAGACTATCTATGGGTACTGTAGCGCCACGTTGAGGAAGAAAGAGAGGAACTAGCAAAAGATGTTCACAGACTTGCTTGCTTGGGAGTTCACCTTATGAGCATATCAGATGGTGGTGTAACAGTTCAAAATGGGTCAGAATCTTCTTTGGTAGTGGACGTGAAGGAAAAGCAAGTGAATGATCCGATATTGCTTGAACTAAAGGGTGCAATCCACCAGCAGAGAGTTGAGGTTTTCTCCCAAGGGGGAGATGGTATGCTTCGTTATCAGGGTCGATTATGTGTTCCTAAGGTGGGAGAGTTGAGACAACAGATTCATCCAGAAGCCCATAACTCTAGATATTCTATTCATCCAGCAGCCGCTAAGATGTACCGTGATCTACGGGAAGTCTATTGGTGGAATGGCATGAAAAGGGATATAGAAGATTTTGTGGCTAAGCGCCCCAATTGCCAGCAAGTCAAGGTAGAACATCATAAACCAGGAGGTATTACTCAAGAGATTTAACATTCCTACTTGGAAGTGGGAAGTGATCAACATGGACTTCGTCACAGGTTTATCCCGTACTCGCAAACAACTTGACTCCATTTGAGTGATAGTTGATAGAGTTACTAAGTCTTCACATTTTTTGGCGGTTATGACTATAGATTTGGTAGAGGACTATGCCAAGCTTTACATTAATGAGATAGTTAGGTTGCATGGGGTTCCTTTTTCTATCATCTCAGATAGAGGTCTTCAGTTTACCTCTCATTTCTGGAAGTCATTTCAGTAAGGTCTTGGTACTCAAGATAACCTTAGCACAACATTTTATCTGCAGAGGGATGGTCAGGAAAAGCATACCATTCAGACCTTAGATGACATGCTGAGAGCCTATGTGATCTATTTAAAAGGTAGTTAGGATGATCACCTTTCACAATAGTTATCATTCCAGCATTCAGATGGCCTCTTATGAGGCATTGTATGGGCGTAGATGTAGATCTCCAGTTGGTTGGTTGGTTTGAAGTAGGTGAAGTAGCCTTGATAGGACCAGATGATGTTCACGATGCTATGGAGAAAGTGCAACTCATTAGACATAGACTTAAGATAGCCCAGAGTCGCTAGAAGTCTTATGCAGATGTAACGAGAAGGGAACTAGAGTTCCATGTTGATGATTGGGTTTTCCTGAGAGTGTCACCTATGAAAAGGGTGATGAGATTTGGAAAGAAAGGAAAGCTCAGTCCTAGATATGTAGGCCCTTACAATATCTTGAAAAAGGTTGGTAAAGTGGCTTATGACTTAGAGTTGCCAATAGAACTAGCAGCAGTGCATCCGATAATCCACATTTCGCTGTTGAAGAAGTGTGTGGGTGATCCAGCATCTATTGTACCTTTAGAAAGTGTGGCTGTGAATGATAGTCTCACTTATTAAGAGGTACCAGTTGAAAGCCTTGATCTTTAGGTTCGAAGATTGAGAAACAAAAAAGTCACTTTAGTCAAGGTTTTGTGGAAGAGTCAGTCCATAGAGGGAGCTACTTGGGAAGCAGAAGCAGCCATGAAGGCCAAGTATCCTCACCTCTCTCCTTCCGATTCCATTCCAGCTTGAGGTAATAGTTCCTTTTCAGTTTTTCAGTCATTCTTGTGCAGTTTCAGTCTTAGTATCATGTTCCTTCAGTTTGTACTTGCATTTTCAACGTATTTGCATGTTCTTGGAACTTAGTTCAGTCAGAAATCAATATCCAATGTTTAGTGGTATTGTTGTAGCTCTTTCCCTCCATTTTAATCTAGTTAGTCTTCATTCGAGGACAAATGTTCCCAAGGGGGAGATAAGGTAACACCCCATATCCGAAAACAGACTTTAAAATAGATTTCCAGAAGTTGCAGGTGCAACTCATAGATGCCACCCACAAACCGTAGGGTGATCCACGGCCCGTGCTGGTGGTCCGTGGTTCACATCTGCAACCCCCCCAAAACTCAGCCCCTAAATTCATCTAAGGGTCGACCCACGGTCGGACCCACAAATTGTAGGTCAGACCATGGACCATGGTCCACGTCCGTCGATCAGAACCCTAGAAACCAGCCTCCAGTACTGATCAACGGTTGACCATCACGGACCGTCAGTCGATCGATGGTCCATCTATCCTATCCATCGGTCATTCCGACAATAGTTAAGTCAAGGGTCTTTTGGTCTTTTCCTATTTTGTTAGACCCCTAAACTAAGTTGTTTTAACCCTAAACTACGTGGTTTTGGTTAGTTTTAGCCTAGAAACATAACTATAACTTACCTAAGTCAGATCATTCATCAAAACGTAAAAAGTTAGAACGCTAATAGGAGAAAGAGGTCAACAACCCTAGTCTAAGAACGCAACAAGGTTCCATAAGTTCCATCCCATAAATCAAAAGATTTCTCCATGGAATTCGTCACTAGGTATGTGGGATTTCACTAGTGGGTTCCTTTCTCCCTTTAGGTCCCTAGAATTCAGTCAGATTCTTGATTCCCTATTATTAACTAGACCTAGGATTTCTAGAACTTCAGCAGATTATCATGAAGTAGTTAATTTAATGTTCCAAATCAGGTTATCATGTTATTACACTTTTTCTCATATGACTAGATATTCGTTAGTTCATGAATTATGCATGCTAGGTCAGATTATTTAGCTATTACAGATATATATATATGCTTCAGTTTTCAAATGTCACGTTATCAGTCATAATTCTTGCATTCTCAGTTGCATGACAGTTTGAGCTATCCAGTATAATACAGAAATTTAGTCTTAATGTGTTAATCATTTAATCTATTCGGAGTAGCATAATAACGAGTTGGACTAGGGTCAGTCACCCATATATTCCCAGAACTACGAGCCATGTAGGTTGTAAGTCCCCTCTGTGGGCATCATTTTAGTGATCACGCCAGCATGCCTCTACACCTTTGGACGGGTGTATTGGATCCTTTCGATAGGGCGTATACATCGGACTCCAGATTTAGTTCATATGGTTTTATGTCGGTTATTAGTAGCTCCCACAGTTTAGTCAGACTCTATTGCATTGACCACATTTCAGACAGTAAGTTTTAAGTATCAGCATGTTATAAAAATGGTCTTTGCATTCAGTATCTATATCATGTTCAGTTTATATCCTTGTTTTTATTGCTTGTTCAGTTTTATGTTATTTTAGCTTTACTCTATTCTGCATGCTCAGTACCTCTCAAGTACCGATGCATACTCTATACTACATCTTATCGTGATGTAGGTTCAAGTTCTCAGCTTCCAGATCACGCATCGGTTCCTGATCTCTATCTCAGCAGCATCAGTGGTGAGTCCTCATTCATCGAGGATAATAGTCATGTTATCTTTCCAGTATTTCAGTCTTTTCATTTCAGTTTTGCTAGATTTAGCTGGGGCATGTCCCAACACTTCTAGTCAATTCGAGGCCATTTTCAGACATAGTTAGATTCAGCTTAGTAACTGAGTTTGATATTTCTCTTGTATGAAAATTCTCATATTAGATATATTCAGTTTTAGAATGGGTATTCCCCATTTCTTTCATTTTCATGATATTTAGGCTTCCGCATCAGTTATTATTATCTTAGTATGCTTATGTCATTCCAGTAGGATTAGCTTCGGGTCACTTGTGATCCTAAGGCCCGTGTGCGCGTCTTGGGGGTAGCTCGGGGTGTGACAAAAATAACAGTTATTTGATTTAATGCATCTTTCATAAGCTAGTTAACAACACCTAAATGCTTGTCAACCCTTTTAGATGAATATCACTCGTCTCCTCTCTCTTAGAATGTTTACATTTTTAACCCTTACTTCTCCTTTAGAAAACTATCTCCTCTCACGCTCAAATCTTCCAAATGAGTTATAGAATATGAAGTTCGTTCGTTTCCATATTTTCCTAATCAGAACCTTTTCTCCTAGAAGATTTTGCAACTCATCGAAGTATTTTGTCTTCAGCTTGTGGAGACTCATCGTGGAGAGTAGATTCAAGTTCCCTTTTTTACCTTCTTTATTTCCTTTATGTGATAATGCTCAAATATACTCTTCAAAGACAATTAAAAGAGGCAGTTATCATCGTCAATAAAAATACCCAACTAAGAGTGTTATTTATAAAGTAAAGTGTTTTTTCTTCACTTGTGCATACACCAAATACTATTACAACTAATGTGGCCTCTATTTTTCTCTTTCCATTGGTCTGTTTATAGTTTCCCAAAATTTGGTCCAAAACTCAATACACTACCCATTTAGTGACATTAGTCGGGAAAGCCGATCAGAATGGGTGGATCACCGATTCCTCTCCAGCTTACTTTTCTTTCTCTAGACTTCAGGTGTTTGAACCTGAGTCGCTGAGCTCGTTCGAGTCTTCCCTTAACATTCAGTGTATTTCTGATTACCACCTTAGTTCTCCTTTCAAGCCTTCAAATTTTCTCCTTGCACTGTCACTTTTGGCGATGGATAACAAGTTTTCCCTTCTTGTTCAATGAGTCGCCTTTTCTTTTATGAGTTTACCGACGTGCCTCAATTAATGCAAGTGTTATGCATCGGTACTTTGGGCGAGGTCATGCTTACAATGAGATCAACCTTTATTGTTTGGTGATCATCAAAGTATTGTTTACACTTCTTTGTACATTTTTTGCCATTCTTACAAACATTCATCCTTTTCTTTTATTTTAGCCTTCATAACTGTAAGTTATCAAAATATCATTATAATAAGACATAATTAGGTATTGAGGACATTAATGGTCGAACTAAATTGCCCTCAAATGAGTGTAAATTTACCACTCATTAATACCTCCAACTTAAACTTTTGTTTGTCCTCAAGAAAATCAAGAACACAATTAGCTCAATAAGGGTGTCTATAAAAATATTCAATAAGAGCGCCTAACATGAAAGTGTATTTATAAGACTACTCTCAACAACATGCTACACTCAATCATGATAAAAAAGTTTCAAATGATGACTAGTTGGTTTTAACACCAGCTCAGGCTCACTATAGCTTATTTTCTAATGCAAGACCATGTTTGAACAAATACATTCAAGTGCCCTCATATCAAGAATGATTGCATGTTCTTACAAAGAAAATCAACAAAGAAATAAGGAATCTATGCAACTATCACTCTCTCAAAAGAGAAATACATGCAAGATTCGTCCCAGCGGTTTGCCTATATTTTTCAATCATTACACAACCTAGTGCATGCAAGATCTCAAGGGTCTTTTAGGCTTGTAATAGGGATGAGGGTTAAGGTATTATCAATTTGGCTTAGTGACTTTACCTTTTCAAAGCATGGTTGCAATCATCTTCACTTCTTCTCAAGTACTTCTCATTCTTTTTCATTTGAGAATTCAAACTGACTTTTCACTCACTTTATTCGGAATCCATATTATTTCATCAACTTCGCTTTTTCATTTCCAATTTTCTAAATAGCTCGCCACAATATTTTTCTTTTCCCTTTCTTTTTCTTATTAGGAAGAGTTCCTTCTTTTTGTAACAACTTCAAAGTTGAGTCTCATTTCATCTTTATTTGCCCTTCATTGGGCTTTCATTCCTCCTCCCCTTCCACACCCCAGCTTAGGCTTTTGGACTAAGTTGGCTTTTCAAACATAACAATGCTTCAAAAAGAATTTTGGGTTATAAGGTGGGGGCAATTTGGCTCAAGATGTTTTAATTTGGTGTTGTCAACAAATGATTTAGGCTCAAACTGATGCAAAAATGGATGCACACCCTAGAAAAGTAGTCACATATTATATGGAAATCTGGGTTCCCCCTTAGAATTGTTGCCCAATATCACGACTTAAATTTACCAAGGTTTAGATATTTAGACTAACAAATAAAAATCTAGGATTCCACACAGATGCTTTAATGTGAGACTGAACCACACATGGCACTTCGATATACACTTATTTAGCACAGCTCGAAAAGATGAAAAATGTATGTATGATGTTCATTTCAAAGCTAACATCAAAACATAGTTAGTCAACAAAAGATTCAAAGATATCTCTCAAAAGTGCAACGACATCAATTTCATTCTTTCAAAACTAACACTATACATCATGCTCATCATGAGTATTATTCAAGACATCGATAATGAACATAGGCGATCCTCAAAATATTATCCATGAAAACTAAAGAATTTCATGATTTCCAAAATTTATGGGGTAATTTCAAATTAGAGGGAAAACAAAAGAGGCAACAAGAGATAAACACAAACCAAATGAAACACTTTAATATAAGCAAAAGTAAAAGGGGAATATTAGCATAAAGGCCCTCACCCCCAAAAAAATAAAAGCAGTTTCCTCAATGAAAAAGTACAAAGTACGGGAGAAAGAGTCATAATGTCCCCTTGACAGGCTAAGCTTAAGGAGTTTTATTAACGGGAGAAGTCTCTGAAGGAGTAGAATAATCTGGGGCAAAACTCGACAATAGTATCACATGTAGCAACAATTTGGCATCAGCTGGGGCATCAGTGCCCTACATATCATAGGAGTAATGGCAGAGTCTAAAGAGACTCCAAAGGTGCCGACTGCGGAGGTCTCCTGAATGGATCTCTCCAAGGTAGCTTGGAAAATAATCTCCTCAGTGTCCTGCAATGCCATAAGTGTCAGCATAATCCCATGCTCATCCTCATCTCTCCTCACCTAATCCTCATCGGTATCCTAAGCCAAATCATCATCGGCCCACTCATCATTATCAACAAGATCCTCAACAAAAATTGCAACACCCTTAACTATTCTACTTGGTTTCATATTAGAAGAAGGATCACTATTGGGCATAGTTGGTGGCATAGAGATGGAACGTCTGGTAGGGGAACATCACCTCATAGACTCGAAATATCAGTAGATCGCAGCTAGTCTACAAACACACACAAGGTAATAAGTTGACTTCTCATGGTGTCAAGCACACTAGAACTACCCTTGGCCTTCTCTTTTACCTCTAATCGAGCAATGAGGTTATCCAACCTCATCTTGTGGGACTCAACAAATTCCTCACAATGGGTCACCCTATCCCTTAAAGGGGCCATCACACTCTCCATTTCCGTATCAATCATCGTTGTCCTGTCCATCTCAACCTATGATAAATCAACGTTTAAGTCAAGGGGGAATGGGAAGTAGTAATGTGAGGAGGCATAATAGGAGTGGGAGGCAAAGTGAGAGATACACCTTCCTGCTTCACAGAAGGAGCAGTTGTGGTGTCATCAGAAGCCATAGCTGTTGGATCAACTACGGGCATCCCACATTGATGTGTTCCCGATCAATGGAAGTTCCCACTATTGCCATCTTAGGATGTCGAAGGATAGATTTATTATGTGAGGGCATGATATTGTTGTTAATGAACTCGAACCAGTATCGGGCCACAAAATCTGCCATTCAAATCCCTCTAAATCTTCTATGTTATCCCTTTAAATCTAATATTCTATCATAATATTATTCTCTACAATTACTGCGACAAATCTGTATAAGTTCACTTATTTACAACACTATATACATTAATATATACAATCATTCTCTATTAATTCATCATGCTAACATTCCCTTTAAATTGATGATATTCGCTAAGAAGCATCCATTTGCCCAATAGAAATTGATGGTGTTATCATGCCATGGATTTTATAAATGCATCAGCTATATGAATACCACTGGACACGTGCGGAAGAGTAATGACTCTTTTATCTACAAATTCTTGTATTTAATGACAATCTTCTTTGATGCACTTGGTTCTCTCATAATAAACTAGATTACTAGCAATCTGAATAACACTAGTATTATAAGAATGGTGAAGAGTAGGATTAGATGACGAAATCCCATCTTAGCAAGTAATCAACGAAGCCACACAACCTCAGTGCAAGCAGTAGACATAGATCGATATTCAAGCTTTGTTGATTATTTGGATACACGATCTTGCTTCTTACTCTTCCAAGATATCAATGATATTCTAAGAAAGGTGCACCAACCAATGATTAAACGACGAGTATTAGGACATCGTGCCTATTAAGAATCACTAAAACCAGTAATACAAATAGTAGAAAAGAATAATCCATGAGTAGATGTTCCTAGAAAATACCTAATGACGCAAGGAATTGTCAGAAAATTTAGAATTTGGGGAGCTTGCATACATCCCATGTAGGTAATGAGAACAAATTAGGTGGAGGTTTCATATAAATATCTTCTTTAAGATCACAATGGAGAAAAGCATTTTTGACATCCATTTGATGAAGGGACCAATTTTGTGAAGAAGTGATGGCAATAATTGTTCGCACCATAGTCATTTTTCTAATGGTGCAAAAGTCTCTTCATAGTCCACATCATTCTCCTATTTATTACAAAAAACAACAAACCAAACTTTGTATTGATCAGAGTTCCATCGCATTCTGCCTACATTCATACTGGCAAACTTGTGAGTAACAAGTTGGAGTAGAAATGGTGGATAGAGTAGTGGAAAAGTTATACCAATTAGGAATAGGAGATACTTTAGTTGATCGCCGAGTAGGCTGAGGAGGATTAGACCTTGAAGAATTCTAAAAGTCTAGTTATGGTGCAGTCTCAGGTGGTGGATTCAATTTCAGGATGGGTAGAGTTGGTCGATGTTGTTCATACACAAATCCAAGTTTGAACCAGTTAAAAGAAGATGACAATTCCTCAAAAGTAGGATGAAGAGGAAAAACAAAAGATGACTCGCCATGAGTAGAAAAAAATACCAATTTTCAAAGAAAATAACATTTTAGAAACACAAAATTTCTCAGTACATGGATCATAGCAAATAAAACGTTTTTGTGAAGTACATTAACTCAAAAGTACGTTTAGTAGACTGAACAAAAAAGTTTATTATGGTGAGAAGAAGGTAGATGCACAAAAAATACACAACCAAATGTATGAAAATTATCATAGCTAGGATTTTGGTGAAAAAGACGATAATATGGAGACTCAATACTTAACACTTTATATGGTAGTAGATTAATTAATAGAAAACAATAGACAATGCTTCCACCCATTATTTGGATGGGATAGAGGACTCAATAAAAAATGTACGAGAGACATCTAAATGTTAACAAATTTTGAGCTTTGGTGTATATGGACAAGAGCTTTGTGAGACAATTCCATTCTCAAGAATGGAATTTTTTGAATTCATAAGACTTATATTCTCCACCACAATCAGATCTTAATAATTTGACCCTCGTAGAAAATTGAGTCTCAATGAAAGCCAAAAATGTCTTGAACATGAAAAATACCTCATATTTGGATCGAAGAAAATAAACACATGTAAACTGACTATAATCATCTATGAATGTCACAAAGTACTTGAAATGAACATGAGAAACAATTGGTGAAATTCCCCAAACATTACTATGAATAACAGTAATACACTTTGTAGCATGACTACCAAAATTAGGAAAAGGAAGAGTTTTACTTTTTCCTAATTTAAAAGTAGAACAATCAATGGAAGAAATTGAATATGGAGTTTTATTCCCTAATAAACAAGAATAAGATAAATGAGACAACACAATAGAATTTGGATGTCCTAGACGCTTCTACCAAACCTCAGTCTAATTAGTTGTAGAAGTACAAGCAAAGGATAGAACATGTGGAATGAAAGAGTGTCCAGGAAACAATCTTCCAACCTTAGGACCCTTTGAAATTATCATTCCCGATACCTAATCCTGCACAAGACAACAATTACGTGAAAAAATCACATCTCAATTGTTATCCACCAATTGTCCAACTGAAATAAGACTAGTTGAGAGCTTTGGTCACAGAAAATCATTTTTGAATGTTGGAGTAATATCCCTAACCATGATAACTAGTAAATTACTACCATTTGCAATCTATATTTCTGATGGACCTTGATACTCACAAACATTTTTAGTATGCTTTTTTAGTTGGTCATTTGATTGGAATCACCCAATCAACAATCCAAAATTTAGATTAAACATTATTACCTTCTAATCCCAATGTTGAAAAGGCTGACACGATCATTTGTACAATTACAAGAGTAAGAGCTCTACATGAAGATGAGTTGAACCATTTGTCCTAGCTTGAAATGCAATTACCCTATGGTTTGAGGGCATATGAGACATACTTTATTAACGTGTCCTTGTTTACAATAATTACAGAGCTTCTTACAACAATTGCTAGAAATATGACTATGTTCCTTGCAACTGTTGAATTGAGTTCTAGTCATATCCTTTCCCTTTCCGTTACCTTGAGAAACAAATGCAACAGTGACATAATTTTCTTTCTTTTAAGCATTTTGTGGGACAAGATGGTGCTCTTAATGAAGTAGTTTCCTAAAACAAACATCCAAGGAGGGAGATGGATCATGTTCATCAAGTTAGAGTGAACACTCTCAAACTCGAACCGTAATTTCATTAGAAAATTATCTTGCTTGCTTTGCTCATGAACTACCTCAATTACAAACAATTATTCGAAGGTAATTTTGCATAAACAATATCTGTAAATTCAGCCCATAAGTATTGAAATCCAGAATAACAATCCTTAATAGAGAGACCTTATTGTGAGAGTAGTTAGTAATTTCAAAATCTAACTTTAAGTGTCTTGTTTTATTATTTTGGTTGTAAACCTTTTGTATATAATCCCACATAGCCTTAGTTATCTAGTAAGGCCGTAGATTAAGAGCAATAAGAGGGCCAATTGACCCTAAAATCCATGTCAGTACCCGATCATCTTTAATCCTCCATTCACCTAACTTGGTAGGAGTAGTAGGAGCAGGATCACTACCATCTATATGACCCCATACATCTTTTCCGGTGACAAAAAACTGAAATTGAAATTCCCAAGAAGAATGATTCTTTCTAGTATAAAGAACGCTAAAGTATTCGAAGTGATGTGAATTCAGGATTTTAAATAGCTACAAAAACTAGAAATACAATGATTCAAGGGAAAACTAGAATTATCAAGACTAGGAGTCCTAGGCGTTAAGGACAATTGTCGACGAATAGTCAACAAAAAAAAGATTTTCAAAAAGAAAACTCTATGAAACAAGACAACAAAGAGAAGGCTCTAACCACGTAAAGATTTTGATGAATGCTTCTCAAAGTAAGAGTCTTTCCTTTATATAGAAAGTATGCACATTACCCATCCTTAAAGATCCATTATTCCTATCACTAAAGATCAGTTATTCAATCCTTCTAAATCTTCCATTCAAATCCCCTTAAATCAGCTATGCTATCCCTCCATATCCACTATTCTATCACAATATTATTCTCTATGATAACTTAAACAATTTTGTATATAATTACACTTATTTACAATACTATACATGAATATATAAAATTATTCTCTATAAATTCATCATGCTAACAAAAACAAGGGTTTCACAATTAAGAGACGGTCTATGAAGTGTGAGGATTTGTATTGATGTCAAGTAGGGGTTCACGGGCTTGCTCTTTAACACTAGGCAACAACTAGGTAATATTCAATGACACTAATCTTTGTTCAATCTCAAAACATAATATCATAGAATCTTTTTTTGGTATTATCTATGTAAATCACAAAACAACCCATTTCCTTATTAAAATCTCTCCTCGAAGCAGATTTGGCAAATAGAATTAAACTATAATCTCTCTTTCAAGAAAACTACATAAATCAACCCTAAATTGCAAGCATTGATATATCTACCCACTTTAACTAGTCTCTTTCAAGTACCAAGTGAACATCAAAGCTAAGATTAAGTTGGCCATCTTAACCCATAAGTTAAACCCCATGCTAAACAACTCAAATCCATGAAAGAACAACAACAAAGAAGAGCAAGGCACAAGACCCACTAAATTAAAACAACAGCAAACCACATAATCACACCCCTAGATTTGGTGTTTTAGCCAAACATCATAAAAAGGAAATAAATTATACCTATGATGTTCTCAACAATTAATGTGTTGATAATTAGCAAGAATGTTCAACACCCACTTAAATTTCAACCTTCAAATGTATTTTACGAGAGTATTTTAAAACCAAAAAACTATGAGAGGTACTAAAAAGTCTACTTCTCAATATCAAAAAGTTAAATTAGGCAAAAGATACATTTTCTCACTCATTAGAACTATTTATACACTCTCTAAAAATTAACTTGAATGCCCCTCGCATCCCATTTGACGACATTAGTCAGGCTCATCTAGCATTATCGGTGGATCGCCATTCCATCCTTGAACTCGCCATTTCACAGCTTCAAGCTTTAGGTGTTTGAGCCAGAATCAGTGAACTCGATTAAGTTCGCCTTTCACGATCGGTGGCTTGCCGATTTCCACCTTGTTAGCCTAGTTTGACCTTTAACTTTTCTCAGTACTATGTCACTTTCGGCGAAGGAATTTGGGATCACCTTTTTTCATTCGGTGCATCACCTATGCATACTTTCTTTGCCGACATACCTTGGTATTTTCTCTTCAAACACTGTCAACATTGGTAAGGTCTGAACAATTAGGTGATCCATTTTTGTTAGGTGACTACCAGTTGGGAGTTCATACTCCTTTTGATGTTATTGGCCTCTTTTTCAAGAATTAATCATTTCCTCGACTCTTAGAATTTATAGCTGCAAAACATCAAAATATTATCATAATACGACATAAATAGGCATTGAAGACACTAATTTTTTAACTAAAAAAGCCCCAAATTTGTGAAAGTCTACTATCATGATAGAGTCGACATGCACCCAGACCACTCTTGCTAGGTGGGTGGCATACACCCCTAGGAGTGGACTGATTGACTGGGCTAACCTTGATATATAAAGATCCTATTAAGAGTTGACACGCCTCTGGATCACTCTTGCTAGATGGGCGGCTTACGCCCTTGAGAGTAGACTGGCTGGCTAGGTGGCCTAGAACATTTCCACATACCCTCTAGTTCAGTCTTGCTAGCTGGGTTGGAATTCGACTGGCTGGTTGGGTGGTCCCTTTCTGGGTGTTGTGGTTACTTGGGATGGCAACCCAACTTTCACTTTTTGGATTTTGATCTCTTGTACTTCTCGCTAGTAGACTTAGCTATTCTATGTACCTATCAAGCTTTTGGGAGTCCACTCGAGTTTAATTTAATGTTGCGCACTAGTGTACCTTCTAGCATTATGGAGTTCCAACTATGTTTAGTTTAGTTGTGCTTAGATATAATTTTTGTATGCTCGTATGCTTTTCTTTAAATTCCACTTTGACCTCTATTTGTGTGTCGATTCAATCTTTTCATATTGTGTATACCTTTCTTGCTTAGTCAGCCTATGATGCCTACAAAGTACCTTTGCTATGATATTCATGCTACACTCTGCATCTGTTTTGTGATGCAGATCCTAGTGCCAACTACCGTTGGTGATTTCTCATGCGATCAACATCATTTCAGATCAGAGGCAAGGGTGACCACTTGGGGTTCTATACTTGCTGGTCTCCTTCTGTTTCTTAGACAGCTAGTCATTTGCTATTTGAGACAACTTTGCTTTTTGTCCAGTTTTGGGACTTGTACTCTTATTTTTGATTGTTATCTACTTGCGACTTCCTGGTTTTTGGAGGGATCTTTTGTATATATGTTTTATTTGCTTCCATTTCTATCTTGTTTTGTTGTTATAGTGTTGTTTCTTCTCATTTTTACTCTTACACTCATTACTTGTTGTTATATGTTACAATTTGGCTTACATACTAGTTGATTGTAGTAGGTGCCATCATCACTTGAGGAAACGGTTCGTGATGGTTCTTAAACTCATAAGTATCAGGGAGTTTCTAATTGGTGTTTTAAAAATTGGAGCTACTGTTGGAGAATACTTTACCAGCGATCGAGTTTTCTAATATAGTCAAATCATTTCTATGTTATTAGGTCTCATTTTGTTAGTCTTCAATCACCAATTTATATGAGATTTTAGACAACAATATAAAAGGTTATAAAGTTCTTATGTAAATAAGTTAGTTTTTTGTTTGTTTCATCTTTAAAATTTAATAAGTTTTTGTGTTGTTTAGACTAGTAAATTAATTAAAGACTTTTACTGAACTAATGAACAATATGAACATAATGGATCAAGGAGAACACTCATTCACTCATTAGTATTCTTTCAATTTTCTAACTTTATAAAGATTGATGCATTTAGATTTTACACCTAAGCTAGATCTCAGTGAGATGGTGGAATATTTTGTAATATGAGTTTATAAAACATCTACTAACGATTAGTATTATTGTATATTGATTAGATTGTGGAATAAAAATATGTGCATTAGGTATGTAGATAGTAAAAAAGAAAATATTATTTCAAGGAAATTAATAAATTAATGTATATTAATCTCTAAATTATTAATCACTGAATAACAATCACTTCATTATTAATTTCCTTAATAAACTGTCAATGCATTACAATCTCCACATGAAAATATCTTTACCATAGTGGACATTGAGGTTGCAAATGTATGAAGATATTGGTTAGCCAAGCAGGAAAATTGTCAATTTAAAATGAATTTGTCTTTCTAAATAGATTTAATCAAAAAATAAGACATTTTCCAATCCAACACAAAAATCTGTTTGATTGAGATGGGTTACATAAATATATGATAAACGATAGGCCATAACAACACTACCATCACAGCTCTTACCCTTAATAAAGTTGTTTGTTCATTGTATTAATCAAAGAAAGAGTTCCATTAATAAAACAAAGGCCAACTTGTCGTATACAAGAGTTATACCAAAAAATGATGAACCTACAAACAAAAATACAAGGTGTCCTCTAATAGGGTGTATAAAGATAATAATGAATAGAGTGTATTTGTAATGTTTGCATAAGTTATGCTAATATTATTTTTTATGAGGCGTTTGTTTTTTTGTATTAAAAATAAAATGCATTCCAGAATAACACTTCCTATTTTTTTTCTTTAACAACCTCAACCTACAACTTAATTGCCAACTTCTGCTCCTCCATATATTTATCTAGACGTATTTGTGAGTTAGGGTATACATTAGTATTCACTTTTTTTTGCTCGTCCAATGTTCGTAATTTTTTATGGATATATTCCAATGCGGCAAACCAATTAGAATTGCCCTAAGTATAATCATGTTGGAAATCCTCTACTTTCAGTTTTGAAAAATCTTCCATTATTTTTTCTATACTTGTGGAACCATACTAAAATGGTTTTACACTTAGTGAAAAGACTATAAAACCAACATTCCCTCTGGCTCGAGTTGCAAGTTTATATTCATTAAGTCTGAGAAAGCACGCATTGTTAGTTTATCAAAAGAATACCTTGTTCCATAATGTATATAAACTTGTGACTTGAACCAAATCAGATGTTGGTGTAATGGTTTTTTCACCAAGTGGAAAACCATTTTCCTATTGTTCCACAAGTATCAAAGAAATAATTGATAAGATTTTCAAAATGAAACAAGAGTATCACCAACGTAATTAGGCTAAAGGAAAATAAAATGGCTTAGAGGCATTTGAAGATCTCCATAAAAGAATTACAAAAACTAAACAAGAAAGAATAAAATAAAATACTAATGTTTATGAGTATGCATCATTGCTCAGAAATACCTCCAGGTAAACAGTTAGAGGAACAAAAGCTTACAATGAAGTTGCGGGTGGAGAAACTTAATAAAGAAAAAGAAAGTGTTATATATCCAAGCATCTCAAGTTCATAATTATCATGGATTACATAAAAATATGAAAACAATGGTTCATAACACAAACTGACCTACTCTTACCATTATTTTTTATTTTTTATTATTGTTTTAATCAAGCAATGAGTTTCATTAATAAATGAAATCTCAACTTTCTGTACACAAGAGTTATACCGAAAAATGAGGAACCTACAAAAATAATATAATAGATGGTTTGACAGGGTGTATAAGAATAATGATGAGTATAGTGTATTAGTAATGACTACATAAGTTATGCTAATATTGCTTTTTATGCAGTGTTTTGTTTTGTCTATTAAAAATAAAATGCATTCAATAATTTCCATAAAAAAACATTTATTTTCAATAATACCCTCCACACTCTTTATGCTAAAAAACAATGGGAAATGTTTGAGCGGGATTTGAGGAGTGGTTCTGTCATTAATCAATCTTATTCATGTGTTGAAACCCTTTGTATAAATAAAATGATAATCAACTAGTCACCTCTAGACGTATTTCTAAACAATGACTCCTAACTATGAAATTATATTATATATGATGCAAAAAAACTCATCCCTGAGTATCCCAGGTTCTTTGTGTTCTCCACATAACTACATAGGAAATATTTGGTTATTCATTATATTTGGTTCTTTAGTAAACAAAACTTTTATTTTTGTCACTATTATCTGTAGGTTTTTTTCGCTATATGGGAGTTGATTTCAAATACATTAATTAAGCTTCTTATGAAGTGTGTTTCATTCCTCAAAGTTTTCTTCCTCCTATTTGATGAAGCTTAATCTTTTACTCCAAGTCATAGTGATTCATGTATCTATTGCAATATATATATAAAAAAAGAGAACCTTAGGCCCGCCTACGCGCCACCACAAACAAGGATTCCCATTTAAATTTATTTATTATCAAAACTAGCCTTCCCCTTTCATGAAAAGTAGTGGCTTTTATGAAAAGTTGTGACTTTTATGAAAAAAAATTACTTTTATGAAAAGTTGCGACTTTTATGAAGAGTTGTGACTTTTATGAAGAGTTGTGAGTTTTATAAAGAGTTGTGACTTTTATGAAAGGTTGTGACCTTTTGAAGGGTTGTAACTTTTCCAAAGAGTTGTGACCTTTCCGATAAGGCACAATAAACATTTGTTCACACCACCCTTTGTTTTCTATAAATAGAGGGATTTCCTACCACTATTATTTTTAGTGTTTTTTCCACTATAGGATAGTCGAATTCAAATACATTAATTAAGCTTCTTATGAAGTTTGTTTCAATTCTCAAAGTTTTCTTCCTCCTATTTCATGGAGCTTAATCTTTATTATAAGTCATACTGATTCATATAACTATGTCATTTCTTTTTGCTATTTTGGTGAGTTTTTTTTAACTCTGTTAAAAATTTCAGCAAGGATGATTGAAAATTGATCTTCTCTTTTGACCCTTTCTAGAGGTTTCTTCGTATAAACAAAGAAAATTTGTTTTAAATGCAATGTGATATTTCTACAGTTGCATCTCTCAGTCCACAACTCATAATGATGCTGAAATGGTTCAGTTAATTATATTTGGTTCTTTAGTAAACAAAACTTTTATTTTTGCCACTATTATTTGTAGGTTTTTTTCGATATAGGGGAGTCGAATTCAAATATATTAATTAAGCTTCATATGAAGTGTGTTTCATTCCTCAAAGTTTTCTTCCTCCTATTTGATGAAGCTTAATCTTTTACTGTAAGTCATAGTGATTCATGTATTCATTGCAATTTCTTTTTGCTATTTTGGTGAATTATTTTTATTTTTGTTAAAAATTCCAATGAAGATGATCAAAAATTTATCTTCTGTTTTATCTCTTTCTATAGGTTTCTTCATATACTTTTTGGGAAAATTGCTTGTGGGTTGTGCTATATTTGATAGCACACAACAACAAATATGAGATAACTAATATGGAACCAATGATGAAGTTTGTTAAAAGAACCAAACATATTGCTCTCTTGCTTGCCACAGTTAGTATATTATTTTGGCTGTTCATTCTTAGGTACAAACATTTTGTATGCCATTGCACCCTTACTAGAATATTAGTATAGAGACAACAAGTCCACTTCTTTTATCTCAAGTTAACTAATTCATCATATTTCTTCATCTCTTCATTTTGGGCATAATAAGATATCAAGTTTTCTTGAAACTAACAAATGTCCAAAATACACTATAACAAAAATAATATTTATCGACAATAAATATGCACATTAACGAAGAGTGCTAGAGCCTTTACCGGCATTAATTAATTGTCATTAGAGTCAATGTTCCTATAAACTGTAGCTAGGGACATTTTTAGAGAGTACCAATTGCTTTTGAAAATACGTATTTAGCGACAATTAAGCTATTAATTGTTGTTAAAGATCATTTTTGCCGTAGTGATAACTCTTTCTGATGATAAAGTTTTTTTTGTTTTTTTTTTATAAAGAAGTAATAACTCTTTATTTTGGCTTCTTTCAATTAAATTTGTGAACTGTAAACTTTGATACAACCCGACCGACTATCTTTTTGAAAAATATTTAAGCAACATGCCTTTTTCTTCTTGATTGTTAGGAAAGTAAGGTTGTCTTTATTATTATTTGTGGATATTAGTGAGTTCAAGTTCTCACAATGTAAGATCTCGCAATTTGAAATAAATATGAAAAAGCCAATAATTGGCAGTAGTCATTTTTGGAAAGAAGGAAAATCTGGAAATTTACCTAAGTTAGGAAAAAGTGAGTTTTTGGTCAACTTCAAACGGCCGTAACTTCTAGCTCAGGATGAGTTAGGAGCACTTCCAAATATGGTAGGAAAGCTCTTGGAATGATCTTTACAATGCCACCAATTTCGCATGATTTCGAGTTTGTATGAGAGATATACGCCTATTGGAAGTTGGGTTGTTCAAATAAGGAAATGTCCAATCCGGATTTTTGGAAGGGTATTTCAGTCTTTTCCTTATCCATGTAATTAAATTCGTTTTAATGAATTAATTAAGGGTCTAAACTGAACTTGGTCAGTGTTACACTTTTGGAAAAGAGTTAGGGTTTAAGAGAAAAGGAAAGTAGAGGAGAAAAGAGAAGGAGAAGCAAGGAAATTGTCAAGATTGCTGAGTTTAGCTTGTGGATTTCGTCGGGGGTGATCTCTACAATATATGTGAGGCAATCATAACATTGGGTTCGTTCACCCACATGCCAAACATATTTATTTCAACATGGATTGGTCCTAAAAGAGTCTGAAAGTTGATGTTCTTGATATCTATTCTTGATTTTGATGTCGTTGATCTTGAATTTGGCTGATATTGAGAAGTTTTTGAGATCGTTACGTCACATTATTGAGTTGTTTCAAGTTAGGTTCTTACGTACATTTGCTTAGGTATCTGTATCTAAAAAGAATTTGAGAAAAAGAACCGAGTTTGGGCGAATTGGGACTGGGAAACGAAGAAGAAATTTCGTCGGTCAAATCTGGGTAGTGATAGCACGTCGTGGACCTGCCCCATATTTTTCACCAAATTCGTTTCACGTCTTGGAGAAGTCATGGACTGTTCTACCTCAAAAGTTATTTTTGAAACCAAAATTTAAATGCCTCTCCACGTCGTGGACCCACCCTCTAATTTTGATAATGCGATCTTTTCTCATATTTAGCTATCTAAAATCATTCCCAAATATCATGAGATCTTTCCTATCACAAATCATAATCCTTGAATTCATAAATTCAATTCAAGGAAAGTTAAGAGTAGAGTCAAGATAAGTCAAGAGTCAAGTCAAGAGAAGTCAAGAGTCAAGTTAGGAGAAGTTCATAAAGTATTTCAAAAGTCTTTCACAAACGTTTTAACTTTGTTTTAAGACTTAAGTTTCAAGTTAACCAAAGAGTAAAGTTTGAAGTTCATGTCCTCAAAAGAGTATATCGGGACTATGTATTCCCAAAGAGTAAATTTATTTCACATTTAAAGAAGAAAGGAAACCTTGATTTCCAAAAGAGTCTTTGAACTAGTTTTCAGTTAAAGAGTAAATGTTTTCACATTTGAGCAAGAAAGGAAACTGAGATTTCCAAGAGAGCTTTTAAGCTAAGTTTTGAGTAATTATCTCAAACCAAAGAAAGAGTTTTGGTTTTACAAACACATGAGCTAAGCATATTTTGGGAGTAGTATTGAGCACCAATATAGGGATGCGAGTTCATATTAACTTAGGTCTCCATAAACCATGTAGCCATCATGGGTAGTAAAGGATCATACTTTTTAGATGACTCCTTCAGATGCTTTTAGCATGGACTAGTGGATCTACTTAGTGAGTTAGGTCCTATAACCCCGGCAAGGTGTAAGATGGTCCTTGGCAGCGTGAGGTAAAGTGTTGTATCACCACTTAGGCTCATAGTGGTGGTTGTTGGTTAGAGAATCTCCCATAGAAAACTATATTATTTTCTATATGAGTAAAGTTGAGTTTGTTATTGCACTTTATTTAACGAACTAAGTTTTTTCAACTGTTTTTACAAACTTTCTATATATTGCATATATTTTATTGTTTTATATTGAGTTAAGTTATTCAGAAGTTGAGTAAAGCTATGGTAAGTGTTTCTTTCAGTTTCTTTTCAAGCCTATATCTTGTTTAGCATTCCAACTCGCATACTCGTACATTCAATGTACTGATGCCAGTTAGCCTACATCGTCTTATGATGCAGACACAGGTAACCAGGATCAACATCCAGCACATCATTGATCCAGTTGAGCTTTAGAGGTGTTGGTAAGGCTCCTTACTTCCGAAGGATCCCCTTTTTCATTACTTTATCATTTTAGTTCATTAGGATGTTGTAGGTCTTGTCCCAACATCCGTCTCAGTTATTAGAGGCTTCATAGATAGACAGTCAGTTAGTTCATTTGTCTTTATTGTTCTATTGACTTGTGTTTTGATTTGAGTTGCCATTTTGGCTAAGTTAAATGTTTATTTTTAAAACATTATGAGTTCAGTTTGAGACAGTTGAGTTGTCTTGCATTTGAGTACTTTTTCTTAATTCTTAAAGTCTTCCACTGAGTAAGTAAGCCAGGCCAAAGGTTCGTTGGGGCCAACAATGGTTCTCGAGTGCCAGTCCCACCCAGGGTGTAGGCTCGTGGCATGACAAACTTGGTATCAGAGCATATATTTCAAGAGTCCTAGGGAGTCTATGAGGTCGTGTCTGTAGAGTCCTAGGTATCGGTGTGAAGCGAAACACATCTATAATTAGGAGGCAGCAATATTTAGGAACTATCTCACTTCTTTCATATTCATTTAGTGCGTTAGAGTTTATCTCTAAAAAGTTTCTTTCTAACTCGTGCTTATGCGTAATCGTTTGTGAGTTGGACTATTTTTGAGAGTGCTTTCATAGGGCGTTTCTTTCCCCGTGAGCTAAGAGAAGCAAAGAGATGGTTGACGGCATGAGGAGCAAGATGAGTGTTGTAACACCCTTCAAAATGAAATAGGATAATTAGAGCTTCACATGCGTATTAGTAGTTGATAAACTTGTATAAATGTTTGAAAATGAGTTTCTAGGTCAGTTTAGTTGAGTTTGAAGTCAAACGTCAAAGAGACGTCCGAACACTAGTTGTTTGCGTGCTAGTGTATTCTAGTGTGTCTTGCATGTTTTTGTGTGTTGTTTGGAGTCTAAAATCAGTTGAGGTGACCCTAGTGTCTTAATAAATGTTTTTAGGGTCAAAATATTTGGGTACAACTCCCCGAGACCACCCTAAGGGTCCCCGAGGAGCACCCCAACCCTTGGCCGAGTAAGCTGCAAAGGCAGCTTGAAAAATGCTCATGGAGGGAGCATGTCTGTGTCGCGGACTAGCTCCACCATAGACCAAAGTTTTGGTCCGCGTCGCAGATGTATCGCGGACTCTTCTATCTTGAAATTTAATTTCCAGAAACTTGTGGGAACACCTCTGCATCGCGGACTTGTTTCTCGATGAAATCTGTGAAAATTAAACTCAAGTTTGACTTGTTTAAAAACGTCCAACTAAGTGAGGGGTAGTTTGGGTACTTTGGGGAATTATTATAAACGGTTATTCTACCTAATTTAGGGTATTTTAAGTTGGTTAAAACCCAAACCTAGAATTAGACCTCATTCTCCAAATTGAACCTTCCCTCTCAAATAAATTCTCTCTCTAGAACTCCATGGAAGACATTGATGAAGCTTCAAGCTAGGGGATGGGTTCCATCTGATTTCTCCTTCAATTCTCAAGGAAACTAATCACAAGGGTATGGGGATTTTAACTTAGATTCTCCATTCAATCAAAGAGCCAAATCAAAGTGATCTCAATGTTATTCAAAAACCCTAAAAACCCCAAATTTCAATTCGTAGCTTGGGTTCTTGCATGAAAGTATCTCAAATGATGATTTATGTTAATATTGATGGTTTAAGATCAAAAACTCCATGAACCCTTGCATATCTTGAAACCCTAATTTTTGGGTCTAAAGTGGGTCTATTGATTATGAGCTAATAATGTGATAGTAATGTGTAGATTGTTATGGGCTATTGATTTATGTATTGTTCTATATTGAATTATGAGGAATTGATGGTCAATTGTGTTATATTGGATGTTGGCCTTGAATGGGCAATTGCGACGTAAGGTCTATGATGATGATGAAGTTGTGAATAGATTATTGATTCTAGTATTATATATATATATATATATATGAGGTTTGATCCCTTTGAAAGTGGGGAGGTGTTTACTTTATAATTATGAGGTTTGATCCCTTTGAAAGTGGGGAGGTGTTTACTTTATAAGCATGTTGTGATCATGGCCTTGTAGGCAAAGTTGGATGATTGTTGTTTTGAGTAATGTTGATTATGTGAAGGTAATGTGATATGATGTGAA